>OZ026627.1:53509459-53599459 GCA_964020975.1 Hermodice carunculata
CATTTTAAAATCCTAAAAATATTCACATTTTTATAATCTTGTACTTTTAACTAAAATTAACTTGTAATCAAATCTGTATCTGAACTTATCTGTCAGTAGGTCAAATTCTTCTTATCTGAACCTGCACTATACAAATTTAGTAATTATGGTTTGTTTGACAGGTATTCTTCTTTCATAATGAAGCTCTGCATTTAAAAGCAAAACTTCACGTATTTAGCTCATTCATCATTTGCCTCGTTCATATGTATTCATTATTATGTGGGTTGTCTTTGCTGAATATTTAGCTAAGACGAGGAGCCACTACTCAGAGAGACATGTACGGGTAAAAGGCTCCGAAGCATGTTGAGTAGTTACCCGCTGAAGACCCTCGAATTTATTTGGGCTAATACAGCCTATGTCAAAATTTCACAGAGGAACATGTGCAATATGGACAATAGTAGTTCTATATGTGTATAGGTTAGACAGGGACAGGTTAGCTTTTGGAGAGTAAAGAGTTCGGACTGCGGAATAGGGTAATGACTAATAGGAACTAATATTGGACAAAAATACAAAAAAGGTAGGAAGGAGTAAAAAAAACAACACGCATATCAACCACTGGGACTGACAGCCGGGGGGGGGGACTATCAGTATTAGTGAGGAAGCAATGTCTCCTGGAAAAACCTGACAGGTTCGTGAGGCCACCAACAGCAGAAACATGGCCGGAGCCCGGAAGTATTTTGTGGCCAGGCGACCATTGGATTGGGTCACGCACCAGAGCATGGATGGTGCTTCTTCTGGCCCCAAAAGCAAGTGTTAAGAGGAAACAAGTTTTCGACATCTAATACTTGAAGTCTACTCTGCAGGGTTCCTCTAGTCACTCAAAAGGCCACCTCTTCAGCATGACTAAGACCAGCGGGAGGTCCACTCTGTTGTAGGACCTGCCTATCAGCTGGACTTGCGGTGTAGAAGGAAGCTGTGAGCGCTGACAGATAAGGATCAATCCCGATGCGAATATCCAAAGTCCAGTTAATCTAGCACTAAAATGAGACAAACCTACTACTAATTGCAATAGAAACTGTTTTGGTCTGATTTGATCCGAAATTTTGTGTACAATTTCCTGTCAAAATTCATGGAAAATATTGGAAGTGGAAGAACCTTTTTTATCACATTGTTGGAACCCATATTTTTGTAAAAAATTTTGCAAAAATATGGGGGAGGGGGAACCACCAAAATTTTGTTTGCACATATTTACACCAAATATGAACATTGGATAACCTAAAGAGTTTTATTTAACAATTCTGACTTTCTTCTATGTCTCTATATGATAAGATGTTCATGACAAAGTATGGAGGCTGCATGTACAGTACGAAATACAAGGCATTGAATGTGTAATCTGTTTTATGTTTGAGATCATGTGAAAATACATTTTCATAACATATTTCAGTTACACTTACAGCAATACGAAGGGCAGGTTCAGTTACAAAACCATTCATTCCCGAAACAAATTTATGTATTTTAAGGTGAGTGTCATATCTAAATGAACTTGAATGCACACTGAAAATGACACATATCAATCTTATCATATATCCTTGCAAACGAAGTTTGGGGGGTACTGTTTTCAGCTTGTGTGTCCGTCCTTTATCTTGTGAACAAGATATCTCCTTACCCAAAAATCACAGGTAAGTCATATTTAGTTAAAATTTCTTGACCGAATAGATTATAGTGACCTTGACCACATTTGCAAGGTCACGGTGTCATGTTGGCTCACATGGCTTGCAAATGAAATATCACACGAGCTATTTGTTGATACAGCATTTATGGGTGCGCAATGGTTCTAAGGCGTGAAAACAATATATCTCCCAAACCATTAGCAACAGAGGATTCAAATTTAGTACTAAGGACCTTTTCTTGACCTGATTAAATTTTGATGACCTTAACTGCATTTTCAAGGCTACCACGACGTATCTTTTGTAGCATGCGGGGATATCTAAGTCTGTCAGTGATGACTGTTCTAGTTTTGTAATAATTTTTGTGGGTTGTGCAAGTTGCTGTTTGTAATATGGCTTCTTTTCACCAAGAGTATGAAGGAAATTTATTGTGCAACATCACATGCACAAACAGTTGATCTCAAGCTATTTCATTCAATCATTCTACATGTGATATTAAGGGACAAACAATTAACATATTTTTTTCATATTTGCACAATTATTGTATCCAAAGCAATATGTTTCACTTTTGAATATGTACCAGTTAAATGCTTCAAATTCCCATTTAGTGTTGCTTGCATTTATCTAGAACTCCTCCGACTTATTAACTGCTAATGTTTAGAACAGCTAGTATTAGTTGCATTATGGCTCGGGTGACTTGTCAGTCACCCGAGCTCACCACATGATTTTCCTCTTGTCTGCCATCCACCCATTGTCTGCCACAGGTTTCAACAATTTACACATTCTTCTTCCAAACAGTCAGCCAGATTCCATTCGTATTTACTGCCAGTTTTCCTGGTAAGTTTATATCAAATTTGTTCAAATGCTTACACTTCATTGATTTTTTTGGAGTTTTCGTGATTTTTTTGTTTGTTTGTTTGTTTGTTTGTTTGTTTGTTTGTTTGTGGTTTTTTTTTGTTTTTTTTGTTTTTTTTTTGTTTTTTTTTTTTTTTTGTTTTTTTTTTGTTTTTTTTGTTTTTTGTTTTGTTTTTTTTGTTTGTTTGTTTTTTTTTTGGTCTTGTTTGACTGAATCATTAAAAAAAATCACGTGCTGTCACATGCTTAGAAATTGCTCGGAGTCGTTTCCGGGAACCTCGGTTTACGAGCATGTTCACCAGAAGGTGCCGCAGGTTTTCGTCTACTTCCTATGGACTTTATACCCAGAGCAATCATTTGGACTTCTCCATGCTGTTGCTCATATTGTCCTTAAACTTGGTCGAAGTGTTCCTGGCGAAATGCTGAAATAAATTATGACTATAAAATTGCTATGGATTCTTGATCTTTAGCAAATTATAAATTTTTTCTCATTGAATCTGCTCACTCAATTGGAAGAGGGTACAATGGATCACCTGAGCACAGGACCAGCACAAAATCCTCTAGGTACCTGTTAACTCATTCCATACCAGCAGAGCACGGTTAAACTGTATCATTTGATAATTTTGAAAAAAAATCTCGGTCAGAAAATGTCATTCTGATGTAAAGTGGGTTGCTTTGCAAATAGAATGTTTAGAATTGACATAAGGATGAATATATGTGATCAAACTGTGAAAAAATATTTGAAAAAAAAATTCGGATACCATTGTCTTGTATGTGTATATGATACAGTTCACTGAAAAACCACAGTCATTCTCATTGTGTGATGATACAATCCAATGAAAAACCACAATCATTCTTAGTTAAAACATTTGGTATTTTGTACCTTCAGCGCGGGCATTCTGACAGAGCCAAAAAAAGGATGTGACAAAGAATGCTGTGTCATGCGCTCTATATTACATGAACATCTTATACTTAGAGATGCGTTTATGCCGCCCTGCAACTTTTATTTCCCTTTGCTGTTTTGGAGTATATATATTACTTGTGCTCATTCATCGGTATTACTTTTCACCTTGCTGCAATAACTTTGATTTAAATATCAAAGTTATATGGATCAACTTTGAGATGGAGTTGTTGTTTGGTGCTAAGAAATGCTAAAATTAATAAAAGTGGACTGTGGCAGTTCTGTGTTCAATTGATCTTGTGACCTTCCAAATAAAATCAAGGTCGCTTTTCTTTGAGACAAATATCCCTGTAATACCATGGTAGTGATGGATCCGAAGCCAGTTATTAATTTTATGCATTTTTAGGACATGAGCCCACTTGTGGGCTTTCTTTGGGTGTTGTTAATTTGGACGTTAGACTTGAAAGGTCAAACCGACATATTGGCGTATATCGGCATAATGTGGATTTCTCACTTTTCATTTCAAAAATGATGACCCCAGAATTATGTAATTGAAGACTTTGATATTGCACAAAGTGATGATCCTGCCGAATGACCCACTTCACAGTACACATGGGTGATGTCTGTGGTGTATCGGAGTGTGTGTGTGTGTGGGGGGGGGGGGGTCGAATGAACCACCATCCCCCAAGGAAATTGATATGAACATCATCGTCAATGAAAATACGTATTAAACCAGCTTAAAGTGAGTTTTCAAATGTATATTTTTAGATAAATTTGACCGATAGAATGCACCAGAGTGTGCCATTTTCCATTGTATTTTCTAAAACATTCCTACATGTACTTTCATATTGAAGTGATAATTAATGAAGCACTGTGAAATAGTTTAGTCAAGTGTAAGCAAACCCCGGGTGAACATCTTCCAGGAAAAATACTATGACCCAGTTTGATAAACTTCTGTCAAATCGTTTTAGACACAACAAAATAACTCTGACCTTTAATGCTGCGGTTCCCCGTGAGTTATCTCATGCAAATGCCTACCGCATTCATACTGCTATTAAGTTTGCTGAACTCTCATCAAATCCTCTTGGTATTACATGGCACCCAATTTTTAAGAGCCCTGTGGCCCTGGCCTGACCTTAGACCTCAACGTCACCTGTGACGACTGGCAGGAAAAGGCCTACCTGGATACATCAAATCCTGCTGCAGATATTGCACGAAACCCAATTTTCTTAACAAGGGCAGTGTGACCTTGAATTCAACGCACAGGGTCACCTGCGACTTATGCCATGCAATGTTACACCTGGATACATACTACAATAAAATTTGATAAACTTCCATTTTTTTTTTTAAATATTGCATAGAAAAGAATTTTCTTTCGAGGTTCCTCCGATCTTTATCGAATATCAAGTAATGTGTGGCTGAGGCTAACTGTCAAATTCTTTATCTTAGTACAAACACACAAAAAAAATAATATTTTAAAATTTCATTTCAAAACAACATATTTATTCTTCTACAGAGGAATTTGTACTTTGTTTATATGTAATTACAAAAAGAACATACCCTCATAGACAATTTCCATTTCAACTCTGCCATGCATCCAGGGATATTGCAGCCACGCACGGTTACCAATTCGCATGAAAATCACAGGTACATTAGACAAGATGTTATGTCAAACATTCTGACAACAGTTTTGGTGATTTATAGAAAGATATGTAAAATACAGTCACTGTCTTCGTCTAAAATCTATACCTCAATGCAACAGTAACACTATTATCATGTTCCAACAACAGATTGAAAGGGCTTCAACAGCCAAATGAATTTAGCAGAGGAAACCACCTCATATGTTTCGCAGCCCTCTTCTCTAACATGCTTTTTGTGCTGGAGGCTGCTTCCTTTTACCTCATATTTGGTAAAGACAACCCACTTGAATTTACAAAAAAAAATGTAAGACTGTGCAATAACACCAAATAAGTAAATTATGGAAAAATGGCTAAATTCGAATTTCGACTTGCCACGAGAAAAGGATATGTATATACAGTGAAAACTCGTTATAATGACACCATCAGTTCCCTTAGATACTGATGTCAGAACTTCATTCAAAACTTGTGTCATTATAATGAATATGTCGGATATCTGAGTGTCGTTATAATAATGAGGTTGCACTGTGTGTGTATATATATATATATATATATATATATATATATATATATATATATATATATATATATATATATATATATATATATATATATATATATTTATATACATGTGTGTCTGTGTGTATATAATCAGGGAGATTTCAACCTTACGCTCCCTCCCGGCACTCCCTAAGTAATTTGATTAAAACTTTCAGCTTGTCAGGTGTGTATTTGCACACATAAACGTAGTCAATATGACCGGAGGCGGTGGATTCGCTTTTTCTCCATGATGTTATTATTAAAACACACCCGACTAAAACGGTTCATCCAGTACCGCTGCACTGAAGTAGTGCCAGTTCGTGACAGGTCTGGTCCAGTCTTGTTCTGTCCGGTTATTAATTCTACAGAATCTTTGACGTATGTCCCCGATTTTTTTTTTCGGGGGGTGGGGGGGGGTGGAAGGGAGATGCAGGAGCTTATTGTTTATTCGGGGTGAGACTTTTTCCAAGTAGAACTGCCACACCATGCCATCCAGCTTCATTTACTCGACAGGTACGTCGTCTCAAGCTTTTATTCCGAATTTTGAATCCTACAGGTTTTTGGACATCGGTATTTACGTGGTGAGCCCAGATTTACGTATACATTTACACAGATCCGGATCCCTAAATTTGAAACTGAGGCTGTCCACTTAACAGATATAGCCTGTGCTGTGTTGTCACTTGCAATACGGTAATTTTAAAATAAGCACACAACAGATTGAAATGAGTCTTACCATAAAGCATTATGCGGCAGGAACACATCTGAAGCCAATATATGAATTTTGTTGGTTAAAGACTAATAAATGAAACTTTTGAAACACAGCTGCTTGAAGACCCTAGACTTTGTCCTGCGTCAGAGTTTCCAAATTGTTATAATTACAATAATATCAAGTTAAATGAACTTTACAAAAATGGTGGGCATAAAAAATGAGATAAGAGATTTGGAATACTAATAGATCAGACTTTTGTTTGCTCAAGAAACACAAGCTAGCATGGTCCTACATTTTACATGTTAAGCCAAGATGAAGAGACATAAGTAACTTAATACTCGGAGATGCTATTTCCAGACCCCGTTACTCGAAAAAAAAGTCTATCACTTGTACATTGTGAATAGCATAGATATACGTAAAATTATTCGAATGATTTAAGATAACTTTAGAAATACTTAGAGAAAGTGATGAAAGTTATATGGCTAGCAGACGCCACGGGAGAGTTCATCAAGGCCAGTTGTTCACTCTGTTTTTAAAAAGCTGTCTAATACATGTACACCGGTAAAAAGATGTGTGATGATGACAGTTAAGAATATGATTTGGCGAATCACGATACAACAATATTTCAGATTAAATGCATGTATGAGAAAAGTCCTCCCGTTACTCTCACGTCCAAACGGCACGCAAGACCAAGGACTATGCGTAGTACAATGACCGTATTTTTCATTCACAATAGACTCAATAATGTGTTTGCTTAGAATTTGCTATAGGTATATCCCGCTGAAAGACATGAGACAAAAGGACCGCTTTTACATCGCCCCTTGATGTTCTTCGCAGATACGTATCATCGTCACACTGCGTTTATTGACATGAGAGAAAAAAAGCATAGTTTACGTCACCCCTTTCGGTCCTCCTTCGTTACCATGGTAATATGTAATGGGATGAACGAGCGCTTCTTGCAGTGCCCCTTTTTGGTCCCCCCCCCCCCCCCCCCCCAAGGTTTTGTGTTTATATCTAGGAAGAACAGCATTTTTAACATCGCCCTTTTTTGGGTATTCCGTCGATACCACGGCAATATCAGACACTGTGTGTAACGTCTTTTTTTTGGGGGGGGGGGAGATCCCTCGCAGGTATCATCATATCTGGTTTGAAGATCCGAGTGTGTGCTAACCAGTTTCACAACAACGAACTGGAAATCTCTGTGTAAGAAAGTGCTTAGCAGACTTCACAATGAAATATTGTGATAAATCAGGGTTTCATCAAGCTTTATTTTTTTTAATTATGAGGTCTATATATTTAGATTTTTTATATATTGTCTCTGAAGGAAAATATTTTATTATAGAGCCACACAAGAGACCTATTTGTTTAATTTTGTCATCTAACTTGTTTCGCGTCGTCTTTTCAAAAGAGTTTTGAACGGTATGTCAAATTCAATTGACCTTCCGATAGCAGTTTTCAGTAAAGAAAATCAGATGTCTGGATATGAGTGTAACAACAGTAGATATCAGGAACGTTGTCTGGTTCTCCCTTTTCACTTCCCGCCACACACCGCGGAGTGTGTGGGGTGCTAATTAAGAATCACCGGACCTGCTTGTTACCATTTTCTTGTCATGTACTGCTGACATTGAGAGACACTTTACATTATATTGGCACCAAAAAATAAAGATTGGATTGACAAAATGATAATGAATAATGTAAGGAATATTTGTCAGACCAATATGTCCGTGCTCAAAGGTAAGCCGATGTCTCGGAGCAGACAACAGCGATTTAATTTGATTTACCTACACTAGTTAAACCATTCGGCGGCAGCCGGTGGCATTCGGCGGCGGCCAGCGGCATTCGGTGGCGGCCAGCGGCACTGCCGCTCTCTGCCGCACTGTGACGCTGAGGGTCAATTGTGGCTTTTGGGAATCGGCGGCAGACGGCGGTGGACAGCGGCAGACTGCGGTGGACAGCGGCAGACTGCGGTATGCCAGTTTTTGCCGCCATGCCAGGCCCGTAACCAGGGGGGGTTCGAGGGGTTCAATCGAACCCCCCTTTTCAAACGAACCCCCCCCCCCCCACACCAAGTAACATTGTGAAACTTATTTAAAGCCAGCCACCTAGTACACAGGTGCAGTGAATGTTGATCATTGGCGCCCTTTTAATATCGCCGCTTTGCCTCATAGATATTTATCATTTAAAACGTCATATTCTTCAAAATAAAATATACTCACAATTGTGGAGCTCGTTTCTCATGTTTTAAATAATTTCTGAGCTTTCACTTGAAGCTACGCTGTCCTTTTGAATGGTAAAACGTTTAACTCTTTCAGGTTCATCCCCATATTCAAGACTGAGTCAACAGCTATATAGTGCACTTTGCATGACACAAACTTGAAAACTGTTGATCCAGTCTTGTTGTGCATTACATGATTAAAAGCCCTGCGGAAAGCTGTTGACTTAGCCTATATTATTTTTCAAAAATTAAATCTAGACATAGGTCTAGCATAGTATACATATATCATATTAAAGAGTACTAGCTCTATGAACGATTTGATATATGTGCCTATTTAATATGTTGGTCTTATATAGCCATTAGATAAACATGATGGATCTCATTGAAATGCTCAAATATCACTGGATGTATTCGTTGGAAAGGTCTTTTCACGAGGAATACAAATATGAAATTGTTATATTGATATTGTATCATCACTGAGGGTCCGTATATATACGAACTCAGACTGCAAAGTGTTAACTTGATTCTTCATGATGAAAGGCATAGCCTCTTTTCTTTATGATGGAAGCCATAACTCATTTCTTCATGGTGGAAGCCACAACTACTGTGTTAATTTGAGAAAAACTTAGGAAAAAATTCTCTTCAAAAGCTGTCCTCGGTACATGTGACAGCAATGTGATTGTCACTGAGTGTGAAATGTATCTCAAAATTCACAAGGCAGTCTAGGACACACAAAAGTACATATTCATATTGATAGTATATATAGTATTATACTTTATTAATCTAAAGGGATAGTCTATCTCATCAGAATTATAATGAACTAGCCGTATACCCGTGAAAATCACGGGTTTTTTGAAAGAAAGATCAACCGTTTTGATAACATTCATTGTAATGTAGGCTGATTCACTGGGAAATAAAGACAAAAAATAAAATCTTTTATAGTAGTAGGGGTAATCATTATTATAGCGTTCAAACAAATACAAAATTACATGTGGGCCTACAGGTAGATCTATATTAAGAATCACTTATTTCAAGATTTCATGGAAGACTGTATTTCAAAGTTGTGCAACCAAATAATATTGATTTTGATTATTTTTGATATTAAGTCCTTGTAATCGCTCCCACTGTAGGCCTACATGGAAAATGGAAAGCTGAAAGTAGTGTTTTCCCGCATTTTTTACCAAAGTCAGATTGCGTGGGGGGGGGGGGGTCTTTCTGTTATGTCGGGCTAAGGCCTGCACGTCAGACGGCTAAAAATGCGTTTTCGGCTAGTGTTCACGTTTACTGTTTTCAAGCGGAATTTCAAAAATTATTTAGAAGCATAGGCCTATATATAACATAGACCTGCATGTAGGCCCTACAACTGACCTTTACATAGGTCCTACATTTTCATCAAACAAAATGCAAATAAATTGAATTTGTCAATGAAACCAAGTAATGAAAGATAGTTATTAATGTTGCACTTAAAAAAACTAACTTTATGCAAGAAAATGTATATTATGTGGACAATGATCGGCTATGCACGCAAATTCAGTAGACTTGTAGAGCTCCAGGGCCTAGTGCCTATGTAGGCCTAGGCTTACATGTAGAAGTCAGAAACAACTCGCAGCGATGAACGCTAGGTGGCTCTCTATCTACGTCGCTTGTCCTTATATAATGACGTCATTCAAAATACAAAAGATTTGCCCTAAAAAATCGATTAATTACCGATATTTATCGATTGGCCCAACGAAATGAAAAACGGTGAGAAAACCACGCTCAGGGGGCCAGGGTAACACGTGGCCCGAATTTCAAGGCATTTCATCCAGTAGTTTTAAAGTTTTTCTATACAAAGCTGTGTATTATATATAGATATCGCTGAAGTAAATCACTTCAATATTTTTTGCCGTGAAATAAGCATATATGAAAGACAGAAAGAAAGGGGCAAAACCCCCCTCAGATTGCAGGAAATGCTGTTTTTAGGGGTTCTTTTTGGAAAAATTTCCCGGGGGAGCATGCCCCCGGACCCCCCTAGCAGAGCTTCGCGCCTTCGGCGCTCGCCAATGTCACTTTATCATTGCAAAACGAACCCCCCTTTTCAAAAGGCTGGTTACGGGCCTGCATGCACCGCTCTCTACCGCCATTTACCGTTCTCTGCCGCTTTCTGCCACACTATATCTATTGCTGCTTACAAAAGCATGTAAAATAAGAAATCATATGAAACAGAGCACAATATAAATGTATCCATACATATACCAGCTGTATAGAAAAGTTCTTGCCGATCAATATCCCATTTTAATTGAGTGTGTGAAGTAATTTGTACAAGGTGCACACACAACTTTCAACAATTTTTCTGTGAAAAAGCTGAAAATAAGCAGGTAAGAGACCAGCTTTCAATCTATTTATTAAAGCACATAAAAACAAGCATGCATAGTCATGTGATGTGTGTGTATATATGTACTGAGACTAGGAAGTCCTGAGTCTCAGGTGTGTATAATATATAAATATAGATAGATAGATAGATAGATAGATAGATAGATAGATAGATAGATAGATAGATAGATAGATAGATAGATAGATAGATAGATAGATAGATAGATAGATAGATAGATAGATAGATAGATAGATAGATAGATAGATAGATAGATAGATAGATAGATAGATAGATAGATAGATAGATAGATAGATAGATAGATAGATAGATAGATAGATAGATAGATAGATGTAGTTGGAAACATATATACAAGTCCCTAGTAATATTTGCAAAAAATGGAAGAAAAGTGAAATGTATGCGTTTGTACTGATGACACTCTTTAAATCTGCATTACGGCTGGCCCCACTGTAAAAACATGCAACTAACCTAGTTATATATATATAGACATGTAAACAGTTGTCCCTCGGGTAAGCTCACCCACCCCAAAGAGAGGGTGCTGTTCTGTGTCGCAAATTTGTTATTCTCACTTACAATAATACTTATTAATTTCTCACTTCATTGAAACGGGCATGCTAAAAAAAACCAGGCTCATTGTCGAAAAATGAATTATATGCACAAAAGGTTTGTGTCAAGGTAGTGTAGCAAAAGTGAGATATGAACTCAAAATTTTGATAGAATAAACTACATTATGAACACACAACTGTCTTTGTGTTTTTAATCAACGAGTTTCAATAGAACAGGTCACCGTAATGTTTATAGGCAGGCTCTGCCATAAAGACCCCTTTCCCTTAATTCCTGTTGATCAAAAAAAAATGTCATCATTAATCTTGAGTTGTCTGATACCCCATGTTTTCACAAAATAAATTCAAATGATATTTGGCTCCCAAATTTCACCAAAGTACACCAAATATTCATGCAAGTGTTGAAAATTTTTCTCAAAAACCCCAGATTTACAAACCAGCAAATGCAACTTTTACCCTGATTTTTCGACAACGTCAGCTCTCAAAGACACTTTTTTTCAGTTTTCATCTACTCATAATTGGTCAGCATTCTGACATGTTGGTGAAGCCTGCCAACCACTAGGGTCAAAGAGTATAGTATTATACCTACCCCCCACTCCCGCAAAAGGGAGGGCCTTTCTTTACACCCCATTCATGACACGTATTGCTGAAAACATGTGTATGTATATATATATATATATAGAGAGAGAGAGAGAGAGAGAGAGAGAGAGAGAGAAAGATAGATAGATAGATAGATAGATAGATAGACAGACAGACAGACAGACAGACAGACAGACAGACAGACAGAGCGACAGACAGGTAGATAGATAGAGACAGACAGACAGACAGACAGACAGACAGACAGATAGATAGATAGATAGATAGATAGATAGATAGATAGATAGATAGATAGATAGATAGATAGATAGATAGATAGATAGATAGATAGATAGATGTCCATACATACACACTCATATATTCATGACTGTGTGTGTGTTTTCATAATGTTTTTCAATATATTGATGAGAGGGATTGCCCCTTAGCTACAGTTCCAAATATTTTCACAGAAAACTTGCAAAAATTTGTGTACACTTTACACAAACTACTTCACAAACACGTACAGAGTTAAAATGGGACATTTATACAGGTAAGAACTTTTCTATGGAGCTGGTACATCTATGGAGACACCTTATATGATGCTTTATTCCATTATGATTTCTTATTTTACATGCTTTAGTCAGCAGCAATAGATATAGTGTGCAGAAAGCGGCAGAGGCGGTACATGGCGGTAAATGCCGGTAGAGAGCGGCATAGGGCGGCAGAAGCTGGCCTGCCGCAGTCCGCGGCAGTGCCGCTGGCCGCCGCCGAATGCCGCTGGCTGCCGCCGAATGCCGCTGGCTGCCGCCGAATGCCGCTGACTGCCGCCGAAATTGTGCCATCTGCCGCCGACTGGTTTCACTAGTGTTACTGTACTATAAGGAGCGGGTTGGGGGGGGGGGCTCCCCCCCCCCCTCCAGGCACACACATTATATCACTGCACGATCTAGCAATTCCAATTAATGCACATTTGAATCCTTTGTTAAAAAATCCTTAATCTGCCCCAAGGACATTGATGCCATTTATTCAAGGTCACACAACATTGTATTTACTGCCATGGGGTGTCGATTGAAAGGTCCAATAATACCCCTCCCCCCAAAAAAAAATCGTAATGATAAATCAATCACATAAAACAACAACAACAACAACAACAACAAAAGTGGAAACTCTGTTTAATACATGTTGACAATAAATATTGTCTGCATAAGGTCCACACATGAATTCATTCAACCAAGAGTACTCTACTTATTTTGATTGATTATAGCACTTTAAAGAACGAAAAAAATCATTTCACAGTTTTCACATTTTTCCAATATGTCAAGACCTGTTTAAAGTCCATGTTCGCATAACTCCCTTCCTATTGGAAAGCATACTATTGATAGTAAAATATATCACGAATGAAGGAAAATTTTTGGATCTTTTAACTTCTTTTCAACTTTTTTCTTCGACCTTCATTCCATTTATTGCCGTTTTGTTAATACACAAAACCCAGCTTCAGCAATAAAAAGGAGCTATTTTACATTCAATATTTGTTATGTAAAAACTTTGGTCTTTGGTATTGTACCTATTAGTTTTATGCCGAAACTTAGTTCAGCAATACGGGACCTTCTTACCCTTAAATTATCAAATATTGAACCTCTTCGATTTGTTTAGAGCAACTCCAGGACCACATTTAATAGCGTCACTTTCACTGAAGCAACATTATTTTAAGTTGGTCTGACTGGAAGACTGCCGTAAAGAAACAATTTGAATTGAAAATCAACCAAGATGATAAGGAATAAAGTAAAAGAACAAATGAAAAAACAAAGAAGAAACAAATCACATGGAAACAATTAAAAAAAGACTGGTTATACTGAGAAAAGCATTTAAGTCAAAAAGCGCAATTTTACAGTACAGTATGGAAAATTACCTTTAATTCCTCAAAATCCATTTCCTTACTATTCTCATCTAAACTTCAAAAACAAGAAGACCCTACTTTAAACTTAGATGATACCCCTATACCTGAATCAAACACTCACACTCATTTAGGTGTTACCCTTTCTAGTGATTAGAAAAGGGATGCACACATCACCCGTATTATAAATAAAGCAGGTAAACGTTTGGCATTACTGCGTAGATTGAAATACAAACTACCCAGAAAAACTCTCATTAGATTATATACTACCATGGTTCGACCGATACTAGAATATGGATGTGTGATTTTTGACAATTGTACTGATGGTCTAGTTAAATCTCTAGAATATGTTCAATATGAAGCCGCACGGATCTGCACTGGTGCACTGAGGCACACTCCTCGTATTCATTTACAAAGAGAACTGGGTTGGCAGGCCTTGGCTACTCGCACAAAATATTTCAAACTTACACCTGTTATATAAAATGGTCCATAAGCGTGTCCCTTCCTACTTACATGACCTAGTTCCTGGCAAGAAATAGTCTCAATTTGCGACAAATTAAATATAAAAATTTGCGTTTTGGAAACTCTTTTCTCCCGTCATCTATAAGACTTTGGAATGATCTACCACTTGATTTACGTGAGACATCTCCCTTGAATATATTGAAGGGTAATCTAATAAATACACTTGTGGCTGTCGATGATGTACCTAAATACTTCGAAAGCGGTGATCCGTTTCCAAATATATGCCACACAACTGCGCCTGAATTGCTCTCGTTTAAATAGTCATCTTTTCAAAATCAATGCTGTTCCCTCAGTTGCCTGTGAATGTTCAGATCCGTGCGAAGATGTTCACCATTTATTTCTAAAATGCCCCCGTTATGTAACCCAAAGAATGATCTTTTGAAGACTGTATGTGGAATACTGGTGTAAATCCTTCATTGATAGCAGATTTACCTGGTGACATCTTAATTAGGTGTCTTATTCATGGTAATAGAGACATTCCTGATGATATCAAAATCCAGATATTTGAAGCTGTACAACGATATATAGCCGAAACCAGACAATTTCATTTTTAGCCTTTTTCATCTTATGTAGTAGGTATAATCACAATATCTTCAATTTCCGTGCAGCATCCTTTTTTTATATGCACTCTTTGGTTTATTGTATTTGTCCTGTGTGTCATGTATATACAGTGTTGTCTTGTCTCATGTTTTTGGAGAACCTGTTTTGTTAGTGCTCCATTGTACTATTAGGTAATACAATTAAAATAAATTTGCTGTAATCAAATCAAGTTTATTTAATAACCAGCTAAGATGAGTTCCCAGTGTATCTGATTGTGATATACCTGGTAAAGTAATAAAAGTGTTACGAGAGTTTTAGACTTGTATAGCCGTAAAGACTTCTTTTAAGGTAGTCTAGCTACATGTATGTCCCGGTAAACCGCAAAAACTAGTTTTAATGTAATCGAGCTAAGTCCACTATCCTCTTTCCGACTCCATGAAGATAAATATTCACATACGCATAAACAAAGGATGCATTGTTGCAAAAGCCATGATCAACAGATCATAATTAAGATAAAAGTACATTTATGACCCTTTCCTCTTAAATGGTGACAAAAATCTGCTTTGATCTGATATAATAATAATCTTTATAACAATCTTTATTTCAAGTCGAGTTTGTACAATATAAAACATTAGCGCATAGGCACTATTTTTCGACGGTGAATTTAAGGAAGATAAAAATTGAATGAAAATGATATGTACAATGAAACTCTGATGGGGAAAACAGATACAAACAATCCATGTACATGTGCATTAAATTCGGGTTTGACATAGAATACAGACAGAGCACGAGCACGACAGGCCAAGCCATGCATGGATTAAAGACTTGAATTGATTGAAAGTCGCACAGTTCTTTATATTATGTGGGAGACTATTCCATAGCTTGGCCCCTTGCTACCTAAGAGAATTCTTACCATATGTTGTGTTGTAAACAGGTAGCTCAGCTTTTTGGTTATCTCGTAAGTCATAATTCATTTTCTTATTCGTATACAGGTCGTTCAGAAAAGATGGTCCAAATGTATTTAGTACTTTATGCACTTTTAAAGAAAGCTTTCTTGAGCGACTTAGATATAGAGAAGGTTTCTTCGCTTTCAGTGATAGATTTGAATAAGTGGAAGCTTATCATTTAAGACAAAGCGAAGTGCTCTTTCTTGAACTCTTTCTAGTTTATTGCTTTCCGTGGGTCCACACAAGTGGGCAGTAATTGAAATTTGATAAGATAAAAGCGTTAAAGATTTGAAATTTCTCATGGTCAGACAGAATTCTTGAGAACCTTTGTAAGACACTTATCTGTTTAGCTGCCTGTTTACAGATATGAGATATGTGATCATGGAATTTTAATTTATCATCAACATAAAACCCTAGTAATTTACATATATACTTGGGTTTATAACGACGCCGTCTATTTCAAAGTGAAAATCATTGCCATGGTATGTCATATTGCGAGAAGAGAGAACAATTGCCTGGGATTTATCGGGATTTGCTTTCATGTAATTTTCAGAGAACCATTTAATAGCAATGTTTGCTGTATTTTCCAAAGAGATTTTGACATTTTATAAGTCAGGATCGTTATAAGACAGTGTATTGTCGTCGGCGTAATTATAAGCCTTGCATTTGCCTTCCATGATATAAAAGAAATCATTCATGAAAATATTAAAAAGGAGTGGGCCAAGAATACTTCCTTGGGGTACTCCTGTAAGAATACTGGTCCAGTTACTGGAAATTCCCCCATACTTAAACCTTTGCCTTCTATCTGCCAGGTAACTATGGAGTAATGTACATGCATTTTCTGTCAGACCATATACACTTAATTTTTGTACCAACAATTAACGGGGAATGCAATCGAAAGCCTTCGATAAATCCATTAACATTGCCCCTACGTACTCATTGTTATCCAACGCAACTTTCCAGTCCTCTATCATTTTTATCAATAAGCTTTGGCAACTGTATTTTTTTCGAAAAGCACATAAAAAAAGAGTGAAGTATTTCATTGAAAAAATCCATCATTTGATCATTCATCAGGCCCTCGAAAAATTTTGAGACACAAGACAGAACACTTACCGAGCAGTAGTTGGCCTTTTTCATGGAGTCTGATTTCTTAAATACCGGGGCTATGTCTGTCTTTTTCATTTCTGTTGGGAATTTGCCTGATTTAATGGACATATTGATGATGTTAGTCAGAGAGGGACTCCGAGCCACTGCTCCCGCTTTCAGTAGTTCAGGAGGGACCTCGTTGGGTTCCGTAGTTTTTTTATCATCCATTTTCCTAATATATTATAGGACTTGCTCCACAGTAACTGTGTGGAAGTCGAGAAAACTTTGGTTATTCCTTTCATTTATGTGATCAAAAATTGCATTCACACTCGAGAGACAGGTCATCCCTGCATCTAACTCCGAGATTGTGTTTTCATCAGTGGGCTGCTTGACTTCCGTAACATTAGTAAAGAATTCGTTAAAAATTTCATATATGACACCCGGGTCATGATAAAGTTTATCATCTTCCATGAGAAGTACTGTACCTTTACAGTTACCCCTCATTTTATCAGTCAGAAATGGGCGAATTGTTTTCCAGAAAGAATTTTGTTTACTCAGAGGATCACATCGGCTTTTAAAATATCGCTTGATGGATTGTTTTCTCAGAGCAGTAACCTTGTTTCGTTGCACTCGATAAGCCTCCCATATATTTCTTACAACATTTGCGTAAAGTTCGCTTGAGGTTAATAGCTCTGCGTTATAAATGCGGCCTGATTAGGTCTTGCGCGGTTTTTTTTTTTGTTTTGTTTTGTTTTGTTTTTCTTGGGCGCGTGACGGTCAATAATCTCTTTCAGTATTGTGTCATGAAACCAAACAGCATCGTCTATGTCATCAAAGATGCCAGTCACGTGAAATGGGGCGAATTCTAGGTCTGCCATGTAGTCTTCTTTTTTTAAAAGATTTAATATTAACATTTGATATTACGATATGACATCCGCATGCAAAAAATGCGGAAATAATGTTACCAGTTCAACCACATTCTGTATTAATTTAACTGAATAGCTAATACGTGTGCCTAAAAAGCGGTCCACAGGATTTTTATGTCTGGGTGCCAACCCACACAATTCTTTTTTCTTCTTTTTCTTTCTTTCTTTCTTTCTTTCTTTCTTTCTTTCTTTCTTTCTTTCTTTCTTTCTTTCTTCTTTATGACCAGATTTTTTCCGGAGTTTTTCTCGGACCCTACTTTTCAGAAAACATCCAAACTTGCCATGGTGACTGACCTACCAGTGAAATTAGGCATCTGACTTTGAATAGTTATAATGAATAAAATTATTCAAATGAGGGGCAATTAAAATTTTAAAAGCTCCATATCTTCTAAACTATTGGAGATAGTCACAAAGTTCTACACATATAGGTTTCAGACAACTGGCAAATCCAATAGCATACAAACAAAACTGGGGGAATTTTGATGTACGCTAAATTCACCAAATTTCTCCCCAATCCACATACAAGCCTTGAACTGCTTACTGTATGACCTATTGCTTGACCTCCTTAGTGCCAGGCAACCATTTTGCATTCATAATTAATTAGCTTGAACCTGTTTCACAGCTTTCTATCCATGCATGCGAAGTGTACGCTTTGGAAGGTTTGGGTCTTTTGGGTCGCCCCCCCCCCCCCAAATTGGGGGGGGGGGCGACTCCTAACAACTGTGTAATGAGGCTCTCAATAAAATACAGAGTATCTCTTTCTGTTCATACAGGAGCAGATTGACTCCATGCTGCCATATGTACCAGGTAGGCTTTTGTTTCCACTGGTGTCCTAGCTGGCCGGTTTTTGCCTGAGGCAATGTCAGTGTGCTGACCTTATCAGTCCCAAGGGAACTCACAATGCAGACTTCTAGGTAGAACAAGCCTGATAGTACCCTCTGTTAAAAATAGACAACATACAGAGCTGAGTCGGCCAGACCAAAGAGGATAGAATTTTTGTCGTCTCAGTGGACACTTTCATGCCCTTGTTTTCTTGCAACCAGTGAGATGAAGCCTGTTCTTCATAGCCAATACTGAGACAGTATAGTTTTGTCTTGGTTCACAGGTACATGTGTATGTAGTTTCTTGACAGCTTCTGTTAAAATTTGTCTATGTAATAAAGCAAGAAAGACAGTTTTGTATTGCATGTATACACATCCCTTTGAATTATAATATACGTACACTGTACATGCACATATACTCATCAATACTGGCCAGAAGGGCTGACCCTCTCAGGAGTGGGCACTTTTCTCTGGGGGTGCTCACTGTACAGAGGTTTCACTGTACAGTGGTACTTGCAATTTAAGACCACCCCTAATGCCAGACAAAAGTGGTCACATAGGACAGGTGGTCTTTCATCTTAGATAAATAAACAAAGAAATGAAAGGCCAATGTCTTTCCTTCCTTCCTTCCTTCCTACCTTCTTTCTTTCTTTCCGACCAAGTTGGTCCAGAGGTTTTTTTCAGACACTATTTTTCGGAAAACCACCAAACTTGCCATGGTGACTGACATAACCAGTGAAATTGTGCATCTCATTTGGAACAGTCATGATGGTTAAAATTATGTAAATTTTTAGAGGCAATAAAAATTTTAAAAGCACCTTATCTTCCAAATTATTGCAGAACTCAAAATTTCAATGCACACAATACCTTTGTGACATTTGCCACTATAATTGACAGTATAGTTGTAGAATTTAAAATTGTGCTAATAATTGGCATTGGGAAATTTAAAAGTTGAATATCTCTAAAACTATTGTACATAGAGATGCCATTCCAACTTCAATTTATTGGTCTGTGGCAAAGCCAGATCCAAGGAACCATGAGCCAAAGTTGTAGGATTTTAATTTATGCAAATTAGGTGAATATGCAAAATATGAATCTTAAATAGCTTCAAAACTATTATAGAGGTACCATTCCTATTTCAATTTATGGGTTTGTGGTATATAGTCCCATCCAATGAACAATAAACCAGAGTTCTTCTAGGCTTATAATTCATGCAAATTAGGCAAATACACAAAATTAAAATGTTGAATAGCTTCAAAACTATAATAGATAGTAGCTTCATTCAAACATCACTTTACAAGTTTGGGACATGGCCACATCCCTTGAACCAAGAACCAAAGCTGGACATTTTAATTTATAAAATTTAGGCTAATACACGAAATTTAGATAATGTTGAACAATGGCAAAGTGTATCATTTCAAACTGTTCTCATTTTGAAGGCACTCAGATAGATTGGCTGGGAAGCAAATCTTCTTTTCTAGTCTTTATTTGTGTTTGTTTTGGAACTTCAAGGCTGAATCTAACAGACCCACAATGTAAAGTGTCATCAACTTTGAAGCACTGCAACCTGACTGCAAAACAAACACAGATAAAAATTCTAGAGGACGCCTTTTCATCCACATATGTAGCCAGTCATTACCTGAAAAAAGTATGCAGTCTAATAAAACCACTATATTATTTCCACATTTGTATATACATGATATATTACATTGAAATTTCTGATCAAAGAAGTTGTTATTTATACAATGATATAAACCAAAGGGGACTAATTTAGCCCACTTTATAATCTATTGGTCATGGCCATTTACACAATATATTTGCTTATACTTATTTAAATACTTTTCAGGTCATGCAACCTGAAAGGTGATAGTGTACTTAGATTCCTGGGGCTTGACTACCTTCAGAAATAACCGTTATTAGCGGCTAATCAAATTGGAACTAACATTTCTTTTCTTGATGGACTTTGCACTAGAAAATAAAAATGTAGCTACTATCGATATGCTGCCTCCACCTGGAAATTTGCAGATGCAGTTTTCTTGATTTGGCAGCACAAGCCACCTCTCATATATATACATATATACATATATATATATATATATATATATATATATATATATATATATATATATATATATATATGAGAGGTGAACATTAAACTTTACTCGACCTAGATTTTTATACGCTTGATAAGTACATGGGACTATCTTCAAAATAGTGGATTGTATCACACTTACAAGCAAAAGTCTATGAACAGATAAAAGGAAGGAAGGATAGACACACGAGTGATCGCATTAGTTCTGAGACCTATGGTCAGCAGAGCTATAAATCACTATTTGAACAAAGTTGGTACAGACCCTCCCATGGAAGTGCCCCATCAAGTTTGGAGAGGTTTTGCAGCAGAAATCAAACAAAAGGCCCTTAACCTTAATGCTCTGCTGACCACCATCAACACAAATCCATTTCCTGAAATGTATTCCCT
The DNA here is from genome assembly GCA_964020975.1 of Hermodice carunculata. Classification (NCBI taxonomy): domain Eukaryota; kingdom Metazoa; phylum Annelida; class Polychaeta; order Eunicida; family Amphinomidae; genus Hermodice; species Hermodice carunculata. The sequence continues at coordinate 53,530,688 of OZ026627.1, forward strand.
CTATGACCTTGAAAAATTGATCAAGGTCGCCCATATTATGCAATATCAAACTTCCACATGATACATAACTTGTGGTACATTTGGTATCATTCCCTTTTTTCCTTATCAAGATGCTGAATTAAATATCCTTTTCTTAAGTGCTTTATGGCCTTGAAAAATAGGTCAAGGTCACAGTCATTAGGTCATGATGACCCTACAAGTAGGTCATTGAGTAGAGTTTAATGTACAATGTACTCAAGAGCAATTTTGATCTGGAGGCCCAATTCTCTTTGCCACTGATGTCCAAATTACACCCCACCATTACCAAATCACCCCTTCCAACTTAACAGGTCTGGTGTCCTCACTGAAATAGGTCAAGGTCACTGGCATAACATATCATATTAGCACAGGACCAGATCCACATATATATCCTATAAAGTTGACATGTCTAATTCATTTTTTTTAGGATATTGAATTATTCTTATCTTTAAAGACATTTTAACTCTTAACTTCCATCAAATTATAGGTGGCACCACGAGTATCATAAGTGACCAAGATTTTGACCTCTTCTACAATCCTATTTAATTTAATGAAGATCCATGAAAAATTAACGTTGCTGGACTGGTCACAAGATTTTCACATTTGGACATATGTTAAATTATACTATAGGTGCCGCCACCAGCATTGACGACGACATCGATTTTCATTCACTTGATAAGCCATAAAAGTTATACATGTATGTCCCTAACTCAAAAATTGTGGGGTGCAGGATATTTACATTATGATCCATATATTCCGACTGGCCATTTGACTTAGCCTTTTAACTCAGATTAAAAAATCGAAAAGTTCAAAATATGCAGCCCACATCCAGCTTTCAAACATGGTAAGTTTGTTCAAATCAGGCAATAACTTTGCAAGTTATTAAAGAAAAACATTAAACTTGGACAAGCACCAAACTTGATAATCATTTGGTCATGGTGATCCCAAACGTAGGTCACCAAATACAGTTTTATAAACAATGAAATAAAGTCCAATTTTATTCTGGAAGCTCAATTCCCTTTGCCATTGATGTCCAAGCTACACCCTGCCATTACAAAATAACCTCTTTCAACTTTACAGGCTTGATGACGTAACAAAAATAGGTCACGGTCACTGATATTATACAACATGTTATCATTGGACATGATCTATATATCCTATGAATTTGGAAGTCTAACCAATCACTTTTCAAGATATGCTTCAAACACATTTTGTCTCATAATTTCCATCAAATTATAGGTGACACTACTAGTATCAAAAGCAACAGAGCCCTTGACCTCCACAATCCCACTAAATATCATGAAGATCAATCCAGCGCAGCAACAAGATTTTGGCATTTCGACCCATACATTACATAATATTACAGGTGGTGCCACCAATATCGAATGCAACCTAAATTTCCATACACCTGTTATGTTATGAAAGTTATATGGGGCTATCTAAAAAACTGTGGGCTGTGTCGTGCACACAAGCAAAGAGTTTACAAACGGACAGAAGGACAGACACGAGTGATCACATAAGCTCTGTGACCTTTGGCCAGTGGAGTTAAAAAGGATAGACAGAGGACCATAAGCTCACTTCACGGACATGTCAGCTGAGCTAAAAAAAAAAGTTCTGCCTCTCATTCATCTGCAATCAAATGCAGTGTTAACAAATCTTGCCACGTAGATAAACAGTTAACAATATTTAACAATTATTACCCAGGCAGTGGCAGAAACACAAATAAGAGTGTAACACCTGACTGACGGTGTTACTGGACACGCAGTATATACAGGAGGTTTGACTGGTTCAGGTACACACTAATGAAGTGGGGGTAACAGAAACGATCACAACTTATGCTGAAGAAGCTAAACCAGTTCAAATGGACAAGAACATGTTTTTCACAAATTACATGGACACTCATAATAATGAGACATTTGTCACAAACAATCATGCATATTCTACATCATTTGTGGGGAAATTGTAAACAAACAAAAATACAAAAAATGTGTTTTTTCAAACATTTTAATTTTGTTCTGAATACATAACTTCAAAAATGATAACAATTTGTAAATATTTGATTGATAGGCAGTGCTCTCAATAAGTGAGGCTTACCTCCGCTTAAAATGAAATTATGGCAGGAAATTATCAATAAATTATGTAAGAAAATAGATAAAACCGACAACTTTCAAAATTAACCATGATATTCAAAGACACCAGGCAAAGTGCCAAACCACACTGCAACGATTACCCCATATCTTTAATAATATAAATGTTTCATTAATAACAAAACAATTATTCAAAAATTAATATAACAAGTGCTTGGTCATCTCTTTCAGTGCCAAGTTTAGACTAAGTCAACAGCTTTCTTCTGCACCCTTTGGCTACATTGGACCCACAGCACACTGGGGACAGATGTTGCCCTGGACCGCCCTTAAGGGTCCTGCCACTGTAGATTACTGGTACCGCGGATGGGAGGGGTACTCCCATTAGTGAGCATACTGGGTATGTGCTGCTATGAAGGCCCCTCAGTTCAGTGAAAGTTCCCTTGCAAAGATCCAGTATTTTGCCAAAAATTCCCTTAAAACAGGTCAGTTTTTCTCTTTTATGAGCCAAAATGTTCTTCCTGGAGAACTTTTCACACCAATTTGGGACCATATTTTCTACTGTTTTGGTTGAAAAAAATCCCTAACAAAGGTATCATTTTTGTGAAAAAGTACCCTAACAAAGGGTGGGTCCCCCCCCCCCCCCACTGACTGGTACCTGAATGTAAATTGGCTGATGAAGAATATGAATCAACTGTTGCTGTGTTAATTCAGGACACAGTGACTTTTTTGTTTAATTGGCAATGCAAGAAACAAACAAGAGTAGCAACCACTGATCACTCAAAATGTGCCTTAATCCAAGAGACTTTGTAAAATCTTAATTAAAATGTAGCAGCACAATTCAGTCTCCTTTAGGCATTACTAGACCTAAGATGTGCAAAGTTCAGAATTCTGTCCAGGATATATGAACTAGTGCCCCCTAAGCTTTTACTTCATGCTACCACAGTTTATAGACTTTACATTGTAAATTGTTACCTGCCTTATATTTCCCTTAATATTACCAACACTTAAAATGTAGTCTACTATATTTATGTATCACAACAGGGTAATTACACAATGGTTGGCATCAGCACAATCAGACAAAATATGCAATTAGGCAAAATGCAGGCATATATTAAGAGTTTATCACACCTTTCAAAATTATACAGGAAAAAAATATAATTACTTTTACACATACATGTCTTTTTACCACAGAATAGCTGGTTCTTGAACAAGCAACCTTTGACACCTATTGCCAGGCCAAAAAAAAAAAAAAAAAAGACATACACATAGCCACATCCCCATTCATAAAAACAAAGTTCACTGGAGCAGATATGTACATGTATGTTGTGATCAATACAGTTGACTGGGTACGGACCAGTCCAAAGTTCTGTATATAATGTTGTCTCAAAATTGGCACAAAAACCCACCAGCATAAAGGGATTACAACAAAATGTAATGTAAAATGAATCCACATGCATACATCAGCTGCACTAACAGTTGGAGTGGGTCCTAACACAATGACTGGTCAGGGAAATTGACCTGGTTCTGAATTCTCATCCCCTTTGTAGCAGCCACAAATGGCACATTATTTGCACAAATTGTGAAACACAGAGCCCACACTGTTTACACTTCTGGCCTGAAAGATTACATTAAAACATTGGCAGTAGTCCCATTAATTAAATATACGTTTTTTGAAATATGGTCACATTATAACCAGCACGACCTGTTAATTGCTCGTAATATTTAAGATGCTGGAAACTGAAACAAACTGCAGAAAAAAGCACCACAATTGCAAAAATCACAACCAATGGACTGAACATAATGTGAGTTTGTACTGACAAAATTTGTCATTACTCTGAGCATGTTGCTCAACATAATATTCTGTCGCTTGTGTGTTTGAACTAGATCTACATTTTCTGTTTGTTTTATACAATGTTTCCTTTCCACAAGAAAGTTAAGGCCATAAGCTTTTTAAGTGCAAATTACAGTGAATTATCACTTTATAATGGAAAGGTCTCACTGGAAATATTAATTGCAGATTTGCTGAATCCTCAAAATGGAAAAAAAAAACTCTTTATTCTTTTACTAAGGCCTCACTGAAATTATTTCTCTGGGGCTGAACATGAGCTCATGGCATTACAGTAATAACAGAATAGGTCTGTGTGCCAATACCTTGCCAGCTTTGCTAAAACCATGTGTTCTCCGGTGGTGTAACAGTGATTGAAAGTTGTAGGTGACAACAGTCCCTCCAGGTGACAACCCACCACATTCATACATGCTGTCACATCAATGCACTCTTGACAGTGAAGTGTTGTTCAAAGTCTCACAGCTGTATCCCACCAGACACACAATGATTTGATCATAACACAGGTCTAGCAATCACCTAAACATAAAATGAATGAATTTCACAAGGGAAAATCTGCCAGTGAGTGTGAAATATTCTTGTACATGTACAACTTTCTGTGACATTTTAAAGCTAAGCATGCAATTCTGCTCCACAAAAACTGTCCACCTGACATGGAGTAGAGTCTCCAGGTAGGTCTTATATATATATACAACTATCACCTGTGTCATGAAATCAGCAAAAATGCTTTCTGCTAAGAGCCTTTAAATACATGTAAACACGCTGAATCAGATATTTGCCATCCTGGGACTTTTGGTTGTATGTAACAGTAACACCAAACAGAAATATAACATAAGAGCTCTTTTCCCCTGAGCCCTTCAAACCAGCAGTTATGATCAACCTCTATATCTTCTGATATGATTTAGACCAAATGCACGCCAATGAGCTAAAAGTGCAGTATGTACTAACATGTGGTTTGACACCCAAGAAAAATTGAGCCCAAACATGGCGCTGACATACTAATATTAATATGCCCAGTGGTTTGTCTTGCAAGATCACTTCAGTTAACCGTCTTAAAAGATACTTTGTTTCGCTATTTTCAACTTAATTGTACTTTGTATGACAGACCACTTGTTTATACAAAATCACACTTTGGCAATGTCCAGACATCTTTTAGGACAGGTTCTACTGTAAACTTTATACATATCAGCTCCAACAAATAAATGTATGGTTTCTCAAAACATTCCCTCGCCTGTCATTTTTAAAGACGTTCGGTACACTGGTCAAAAGAATTTAGAAATCTCTGGTTTTTGGTGTGAACCAAGATATTGGCATTTGAAACAAAATGCAAGGAAAAAATTGGCATGTCACGGTGCTACTTTTGTTGCTATGTGGTGCTACATGTAAGGACTACAGAAATTTGATAGCAAACATTATATATGTGGGTAAAAGCAAAAAAATAAATTAAGGATGCAAAAATATGCATAAAATAACTCAGTATGAGTGTATGCAATGTATATCAAGCCTTTTAATAACAAATATGTAGACAAAACATGCTGGAATGTGACTTTAAATTCATCTCGTCTTGCCAAAATGTTTAAGTGCTCAAATTATTTTTTAAGTTTGAAATAGAAAAAATATTTGCAAATCCCTGAAAAATTGTAGGGGGTTTCCAAGATATGCACTGATTTCATTCATTAACAAAAAAAGATATCATATGGTGCTATTTTTTCCACAATTGTACACAGAATTCATGCATGTTGACTTAATTTGTTCAAAGTTCATAGGTACAAGGTATCCATTCATTGTCTAACTTCGATACCATATCAATAATACATGTATGTAGGTTAAGTAAATGGCAGTACGTCGTTAATTTCATATTCCAGTCATAATATATACTTTCATAGTTTTACTGAGAAGAAGCAAACATTTTAAGATTCTCTCCATAGTGCAATACAGCAATGTGGAAAAAGAGGTAAAAATAAGAATATCAAAATTATAGTTGCCTCAATACATTGTCGAATGGTAACACAGGCAGCACATTATCAAATATGCCGGTGCCACCTTTTGACGCTGGGGTATTACTGTGGTCCCCCCCCCCCCCCCCCGTTGGGACAGCGTTTATTGTACCACATTCACAAGAAATGTAAAGTACACTGGCCAAGCCATATTGTTTTTAGGATTCTGTATTTTTTAGGGACAATGGTTTTTTTTTTTTTACATTCCTCGCATACAAGATTATTGGCTAGCACACTTAGTTCCATTCTACGACCTTCGTCCCAGTTATAACTGTCAGTGTTAACATGTGCATGTGGCATTTGGGGGGTGGGCGTGGCACTTTCGACGGTGGCTTGGTCAGCGTTCGCTGATTGTGTACATGCGTTTTGGTCTACCACTGCCGTGTTTCGACGTATTGTGCCTTGTTTTAAAGCATTTAGTCCTTTGTTTTGGCATTTGTTAACAAACCACCCATTCTTTTTCCTTTTCACTCTTCGTAAACAATCCATTTTTCTCAAACGGAACTGTGCAAAATAGGAAAAGCGAACAGCAGCTAGTGCAGGTATCGACAAATACCAGCTCTAACCGTATAGAGGCATTGGACCATAAATGGTTGCGCATATCGCGGTGTACCGAACGTCTTTAACCCCTTGGAAAACTTTTCTCGTATATATTTCACACCAAAGAATACTTCTTTTCACACAAATGCTGCTAACTTCTGCACCTAAATAAAACAGTGGATGTTGAATATTCATAAATATTAAAAACAAAGTTTACAGTTCATCCCTTCTCCAAATAATTTCAAAAGTGCATGAGAAACCATTCGAAAACTTTTTGTTGCATTGTTTTATTTTTGTGTAACTTATTTTCACACATATAGTAGGTTTTGATAAATTTAAATTCCATGCAATATTCTGAAGGACTATCAGAATAATTAATCAGTCCACTGGACTCCCTTCTTTGCACTACCAAATAATGGATGTACAGTGAAACCTCATAATAGCGACATTCAGATATCCGACATATTCGATATTATGACACAAATCTTCCTGGGAAAAAGTTTATGTTCTTTGTTGTTTGATTCATTTATCTGACATATTCGGTTATCTGACACATTTCTTAGGGAACTGGTGGTGTCGTTATAACGAGTTTTCACTGTAATTAAATACAGTGTAGCATTGTACCCAGTCAGCAAATGGCTCATCATCACATGCACCAAAATAATCTATAAATTCATTCATCTCTGCTTCAGATAGCAACCTTATTGCAAATTTGAGCAAAACCAATCAAGCAGTTCCTGCTCTTCAAATAATTATTAAGATAGTAATGATAATAATTATAATAAACATTCAGTCTACCAATGTATTTCCAATACCTTTGATACTAGGGACCAAATGGAACTAAGAGTGACATACTTAATGACAAAATAATGTGATGAATTAGAGGGTTAAGCATAAGGAAGTTTTCACTAAATCCCAAGCAAGATTAACCCTTTAAGCATGAAGTTGAAAACCTTTAGTCATGAGCTGTCCTTGGCCAGCATGCCAAAGAAAGCTGCAGTTAAAGCGAACCACTTTTATCTTCTCGGGACATACAGACATCTCGTTACTTGAAAGGGAGGTACTGTTGAGAGGCACTTGAGTCTGGAATTGTGTGCTGATTCAGATGATCACTGAAAGTTTAAATAGTGATTAGCACCAAAACGGTTAAGAGTGTCCAAAATCCTATGGCTCCCATGTGCAAGGCACAACACAGAGTACTTTCACTAGAGCTTTTCTTATGTTTATGTCATGCAATAATAGTGTATGTGCGTGAAGTGCATGAGTGAATACGTAGAAGAATAGAAAGTCTGGCAAACTTTGATAAATTTGAATAAAATGTGTATTGCACCATTGACTGAGCATTTCAGTTTTTACAGTGTTTTACATAAAATAAAGTCAATACAATTTCTGAAAAACTACACACCGCAGTTCATTCATTTTCATTTTGTGACATTTTAAAGATTTCCCTTTCATCTTCTCGTTTTCTTGATCATGTCATTTTACTTCTTGGCTTCCAATTCCCTTTCCAAAATTGATTAGCGCTTTACATTACATCACTGTAAATTCATTAGCAACCCACTGTTAATTTTGTGTAGCATATTGTGATACAAATCCAGTTCTTTCGAGCAATTGTATGTGCCCTTTACATTGGGTATGCCATGTTTCCAAACTTTTAGACAAATGTTATCCTGTCTACTTGAAAAGCAATTATTAGAGACCACTCTCTACGCCCCATACTCCATATTCAATTCAGTTACTACCCATGTCTGAACCCATACCTTAATTAATCACTATCATGATGTTTGATATGAAACTTTTGAAAATTCAAGACTTCAAAAGCCAAATTTATTATCACTGGGAAACCATCAAACATCTTTTGCAGCCTGAAATACCTGTACAGCTTTTTCACTATGACAGCTGCCCGTCTCTACCTTACACTTGACAACCCACCCGACTGTAAGGAATGTCAAAATGTTAAAAGTTAGCAAATAAATAATACAACACCAGTTCTTGCTTATAATGGCAAGACTGATATTTTTTTGGGGGGGGGAGGGTGAAAAATGGATTTCCACTTTGTATGCACCAGTACAGTTTCCTCTGGTAAAATTGTGTTCACTCATATATTTTTCACCCAGTTTCATCCCCATGAGGAGTATATCACCACAAAAATTTATTTTTTGTGTTAGTGACCAGAAGGACTTTTAGATATATATGCATTTAAACCTCATTATAACGACATTCATATATCCAACATACTCATAATAATGACACAAGTTTTGAATGGCAGAAGTTCATTTTCTTTGTTGCTCTGATTCATTTATCTGACATATTCAGTTATCTGACAAACTTCTAAGGGAACAGATGGTGTCATTCTAAAGAGATTTCACTGTATTTATCATTAAGGCCAGTATTTAAATATAAATTGAACTGAAAAAAAAAAAAAATAGCTCCAGCACAAGTGACATGTATGTCCTAACCCTAATTACCGTTCTCTTTACACATTATCGTTATAATATTGCACTCATGCCTTTTGCTTCACAATGGGAAGCAATTTAGCATGGCTTTTTACTTCATAATCCCTTCAATGCTCAAGCATAAATTTGAACAATTTGCTTTACAACTGGCAGCAATTTAGCATGTCTTTTTACAAGTTCATAATCCCTTCAATGCCTCAAGCATAAATTTGAACAATTAAATGTAAACTATATCTCACTGTGCATGCTATACATTTTATTGTTTATTTTCTTTTTTATGAACAAGAATGCTGCAAAGATACCTGCATACATGTTCAAATTTCTGACCAACAGTAGAAGCAATGAATCTTTTGTCATACCCTGATCCATAAAATACATATAATACAACACATATGAGCTTCATTCAATCTCGAGTTCAGCATATTAGCTGGCTGGAATGTTTCAGACATGTAATATATGTGTGTACATGTGTGTATATATATATATATTGTATGTATATAAGCATATAAGCTGAAAAATATGACACCAGTTCTACTTAAAACTCACTCCTTTCTGGTGAACAAATTACAGGAATAACAACTCTCTCTGGCAAATAAAATAAGCAGCTCTGTACATGTACATATCATATATGTCCCTTGGTGCAGACCTTCCTCAGGAATGGACGTCAATATGTTCTTTGAAAGTTAGCAACTTTTTTCACTTTTCAAACAGGATCTGAATCTAAGGAGCCTTCTTTGGCAGACCACACATTTAATGGTTTAGATGGATCTAGTTCAGGATTCTGCTTTGGGGAAATTCGTGTAAAATATGGCAATTCATGTAATTCTGCTTTGATGTTTAGATACCATGCATTGCCAATGTATTCCTCATTATGAAGTTCATCTCTCCATGTACCCGCTGGCAGATAAACATCCCTCTGTCTAACATCCTTGGTCAGAACAGGAGCAACAAGAATATCATCCCCTAAAAGAAATTCTGAATCAATGGTTTGGGCTGTTTCATCGTCAGGAGCGATCCACCAAAGTGGACGAATGATAGGACCTCCTTCCTTGGCCAGTTCAATCATTTTTCCTGCATACTTCTCATGCAACTCCATCATCCTCCTTGAGATGTTGATAACTTCATCATCATATTGCCATGGAGGTATTGAAAACTGTACAGCTGGCATGAAAACATTCGCTTGTAACCATCTGATAAAAAGCTCCTTCTCTGGGTAAGCACTGGATGGGTAAGCATTTCCTCCAATCATGTCTGGTAAAATGAATGGATAGCCAATGATGCTGAATGTCAAGGCATGTGGGATGAGAGTCTGAAGTCCATTATTATAGCCCCATTTCGAGTCTTTATCCATCATTCGCACAAATACTGGAAGATCTTGAGTACGCCAGCCAACACGAACTTCTTGACACCGGACTTCTGGATCTGCTTCTAGTGCAACTTTTGCATATTCTGTGGAATAAATGCTAGGGTTTATGTATGGCATGTGAGTATTACCACCAGATGGAATATAGTTACACTCACCAGCATCAAACTTGAAGGAATCAACTCCGTATTTTTGCTGTAGTTTCTTCAAGTTTTCTTTGAACCAGGCAACTGCATCCGGTTTTGTTATGTCAAGATAAGATCCGATACCATTCCACCAGACTACTATACCTCTGGCACTAAGCAAGCCAGGGATCATGTGACCACTACTGGAGGCAGCTGCCCTGGGTGTTGCAAATGGATGCACCCATACAGTAACTCTAAATCCTTTCCTCTTCAGTTCATCAATCAAACCCTTAGCATCAGGAAATTTGGAGGTGTCAAATTCAAAATCCCCATATCTTGGTGTCCAGTCATCGTCTATTTCAAGTTGTGCATGACTGAACTTGTTCTTCAGAATTTCTTCTGAAAATTCCCTAATCACTTTCTCGTTGATCTTTTTCTTGTATTTTGCCCATGTTGACCATATTGGATATTTGAACATGTTTTCATCTGGGATCTCTGTAGGCTTTCTAAAGACTTGGCTTGTTGCGAAGTCATGTGCAGTCCTCACATTTGATGCCTGGAAAATACAATACTGCATTGTCAAGTTGGCATTGTCTGGGTTTCTGTATGGGGAAGCAAACTTTGATATAAATGTCAACATCTGCTTTTTCTTTTCATTGATTCCAACGAAGAGAGGAACGTCGTCATGCACAAACAATGCCACGCCATTCGATCCCAAAAAGTATCTCTCTTGAACACCCCCGTAGTGGTCCTTGTAGGAGTCGTGGGTAACATACGGTGCGGGCGAGCGATTCCACTTTTCAATTGGCCACTGCTGGCTTCGCACCTGGGCACCCCCATACCAGTGTTGGTCTCTCATGCTGAAGTCATCCCTCAGTTGACTCAAGGCACCTGTAACTTCCCATTCTACATTGTAACGACGCCCTTCCACGTCGTCTGGGTGGGAGTGACTGATTGTTAGAGTGGCTTCAGGAAATGTTATTTTCAGCTTATCTTCCGTGTGATGTACGCCACTGCGGACGCAACTTTTCAATGTCAGCCCAATCTTACCCACCAAGACACTCTTGGTCTCTTGGTTACCAATAAATTTAAGCTCTACGTGTTCTCTAGTGCTTATACGGGCCGTATGAAACACAATATCCTCGTTCTTTTCCGCTCCCGGTGTTCCTGAGGCCGCCATCTTGCCAAACGGTGTCACTGGTTAATTTTCCAATGCATTAACAAGTGACGGTTTCAAGTGTATTGCCTATTGGTTCAGGCATTACTGAGATGCCTGCAGATCATTCATGACCTACTTATGCAATCTTGTGCACAGAAATGACCCCACACCATTACTATCATGATTTTCCCCCACACAATGATGTGTCAACACTCCGAAATGTGCCAACACACGGGTCTGGAAGGTCAAAGGTGGTTGTCTTGGTAACAGTGCTCTGCAAACAGAACTTTGCAAGTGCAATATGACAGGTACTTGTCATAATGTCACCAATAGACACCACTGCGGTTTCCTTAACAACACGTTTTGACCTTGGAGGAATAACTAACTGATTATAGTTATCACTCCAAGGTTTGGCTCATCCAGAACTTCGGGTGGTACCAAGCCAAGGGATGTTTGGTACGAAGGGCACGTGCTGGGCCCTATTTTTTGCTTTTAATGATGGCCAAATATGAGCCCCCCCCCCCTCCTCATATATATATATATATATATATATATATATATATATATATATATATATACATGTTCCGCACAGTATGGGAATTTGCGCGATTCCGGAATCGCGCTGCGCGTTTGGGGAATTCTCAAAACGCGCGTCAATTCTGGAATCGCGCAGAGCGATTCCAGAATTGCGCTAGCCGAATAAAATGTAGCGGCGGTAGGGTTAAGAGTAGAACACTGGTGTCAGGTCCATGTTTCAGTTGATCCGAACCAAGTGAAACTGTTGAAAACGGTAAACTGAAGTTCCATTACCATGTGTCTTCACCGCACTAGTATAAGGAATGGCAAGGAAATGGTCAAGATTTTCTTTTTTTTTTTTCTTATCTTTTACGCTTCATTTACTTTTTGGTAAATTATCAGGTTTATACAACATAATTTAATATCAACGGCTCTATGTTTTGATAAGAGCGACGACAGATGAATTTGCGTCATAGGGTAGACCGGGGTAAGATGGCGCACTTACTGTAAGCATTCTGCTTTCAGATGCAAGCTCCTTCAAAAGTATTGTATCAATTCTGGTTTTCAGGCCCTGTTTAAATAAATTGGCCATTTGCTACTGTCTAATTTTCCAATATCTTCCATCGAGGGCCCCAGTAAACATACATGTTGTTGCGTCATCTTACCCCAATGAAACGGGGCAAGATGACGCAGTCATTTAATTACCGAAGTCAGTACTCTACTCACAAAATATAAAGCAAACCGAAATAAAACTTTTATTTCGGAGAAACATGGCATGTATTAACCAACATAATACAAATGTACAGCAAAGATGTGAAAATATATCTGTCCTCCATGAGCAGATCAGAAAAGCCTGCCCAGGTCAACTACTCAGTTTTCAACAACTTGAGGCATCTTGCCTCTCATAGTCGTTATGTGGGGTACAATGACAGCCCATTTTCTGTGCAAACAAACTGGCATTACCAATGCCCCAACATGCAGGGAACTATTTTCGATGTAACGTCAACATAAGTTCACATTTCAATTGAATACATGGTGTGGCAAAATGTGTCATCTTGCCCCATGACAAGTCAGCACATAACTAACTCTGAATTACAAGTGTTAACAATGTCAAAAGTTCATAATATGATCAGTCTACAGGCACTTAGACCCAGTTGGCACATTCGTCGCAGATAAAATCAAAATATGCTCGGCCATATGTACCTGCACACGTCGTATGAAACCACATACGACACACTCGGCATTGGATCCAGTCTTCTGCATCCTCACCTATGTCATCCCAATAGAACCCCCCACATGCATAGCAAAAGTTATCAGGATCGTCCCTACTGCGTGTGACGGTTTTTGTTTTTTTACTTTTCTGTTTTGTCACTGTTGTAACACCTGAAGTAGAAGGCTTTGTTGCCACTGGAGCCGGTGCATTCTTTTTCTTTTTTGCCTTTATCTTTACTTGGACCTGCTGGGGTTTCGTGGCAGATCGCACAGATTGACGCAACTGGTTAGTGGCAGTAACACAGCTTGATGGCTTAGCCTCTGATTTCTTCAGTTTTTTATTTGTTTTTAAACCATCAATATGACTACTGTCAGTCAGAATCTGTGCAGTACTCTTTCTTGCCCGCTTGGTCCTTCTAGGGCTGCACGCACCACTGACACTACTGATATTAGCCTTTTTAGCAATATCAGCAAAAGGATTGGGTTGAGGAACTGCTGGATCCTCCCTCTGAGGACTAGATGCACTTTGAATGGGAGAAGATTGTTGGCCATTGACTGGTCCGACCCCAGTCTCTCTGTCAGTGTCATCAGGTAGGCCTCCTTCGTTATCTGCTGTTTCACCAGTACTGTCACTTGTTTGGGCAATGCATGAGGCAGGGGCAAATATGTCTTTGCCAAACACATTTGGATCTAATGGACAGATGCCAGTGGATTGAAAGCCGTTGATAGCTAGTGCAGGGCACACAACAGAGTTATAAGCATTGCTGAATAACTCTGGAATGTCTCCACGTGTGACAACTCTGCCTGGTTGAGTTTTCATGAATTTTCTACATGCCTGGCGGTATGCTTGCTTCAAAGGCTTGAAAAATGTACAATCAAGGGGCTGGGTCTTGTGGGTTGTATGTGGAGGAAGGCAAAGGAGGGTAATCTTGTGCTTTTTTGCATACAGCAATGCTTCCAAGCATTTGACATGGGCTGCATGTCCATCTATGATCAGAATACAGTTTTCAGCATTTCGGACCCGATATTGTTGAAAGTGCTTTACAAAAAGAAAAAATGTAGGTTTGTCTATATAACTTGATTCTGTAACTGCTACTGCTGAACCATAGGGAAGCTTGTTCTTCAGCTGATCTGGCAAACGAAACTGCTACTGCTGAACCATAGGGAAGCTTGTTCTTCAGCTGATCTGGCAAACGTTTACATTTGTATATCAGAAAGGGTGGCAGAAACTGGCCGGCAGCTGAACAGCTAGCAATTAATGTAGTATTGGTTCCACGTTCACCACTACTGACCTGGTACACATTGCGTTTCCCTTTACGACCAAGGATGACTGTGGTTCCTGGCACTGTTGATAGCCCAGTCTCATCAGCATTGTAGAGATGCTGTGGTTTACTACCGAGAGACAATTAATGAACTTTCCTTTGAAGAATTTTAAAATAGGCACCTATATTTTCCTCTGTCATGCCTCTTGCACGGGCCATTGACAGATTTTCTGCCTTTCGTAGTGACAGCTCGGGATGCCGGAAACAGAATCCCTGAAACCAATCATAACCAGCTATTTTCTTTTTCTTGTTGAAGGGGTGTGGTATTTTCTTTAGTTCAACATATTCATAGCATAACTCTCGAACGTCATTGGCTGAGAGTCCGAATCCACTGTTTTCCATCTCTAATATATAGGAGACCAGTTCATTTTCAGCATCTGATCCTAATATGCAATATGTACCAAGATGTTGACCAACCGGACGTTTGACTTTTTGTAGTAGATGCCTTCTTAATGTGGCTTCAGGGCACCCGTGCAATCTGGCAGCTTTACGAATTGCCATCTTGTTCATAGTAACAGCATTTATAGCTGCTTTCATGTTTTCTTCACTCCAGGACCCCCTCTGAGTTTTTCGCAAATAGTGGCGAACCATGCCTGTAATTTAGACAAGACGAAAAATAAGTACACTAAGTATAAATCTGCTCTCTCCAATATTAAAAGTACGCCTACAGGCAAGGGGGGGGGGGGCGAGGGGCATATAAATTTTATAATACAAGACAGCAAAATTATATCAGGCTCTTTGCTTGCCTTTAATCAATAATTATCTGAATATCATTATATCATAGGCCCTATTAAATGCTAAATTATCAGTGATAGTATCAAGCTTTACCTTTAGGCCTAATTAAAATTTTTTCCTAACTATTATTAAGGATAATCAAGAAAATCAATTTTAATTCGAAATTTCAGCTCATGCTTATCTTACGTGTTGTTAAAAGAAATTAGGCCTATTGCAAAAACATCTTTGTATCAAAGCCGTTGCAGCATACAGGCCTAGTATGGGCATAGGCATATGCAACAAATGTGTGAATGTGTGTGCCAGTCTGGTAGGCCTAATTAATACAAGAAATTTTGAAGGGTTCGTGAGGACCATTTTTGTCAGATCATTGATACTGATCAAGGGATACAGCAACCTATACATTTCACAAAATATTGACAAAGGCCCACTAGTGGTTTTACATTTTTTACATTCATACTGAAGACTGTTTTCAAGCACAAGTAGACATATAGGTTTTTAAATGCATGCAGTAGGGGTAGGCCTACATTGAATTAATACAGCTAAAGGCCTATTTGCACCCCAATTAATAAGAAGCTGGTGACGCCCAGGCTTCATTCCTGTATTTTCGTTTTGAATGAATATGTACTTGAATATGCATACCCTAAAAGTTGGACCCCATATTGTGTAAAATATTCTGAGCCTACATGTAGGCCTACAAGTCATAGGGAAGTAAGACCTGTCTAGCCTACAACCCAAGGCGTCCTAGGATTTTAGAAGCCCAAACCTCCAGTGATATTTCATGATGAAACTTTGTGATCATCTTAGGCTTAGGTAAAACTGAGAACGTACTACAGATGTACCTAAAATTCATTTCGATATAATGCATACAATTAATTCTTATCATACAGACTAGTGCGTCATCTTTCCTCGACATAAATGGGGTAAGATGACGCACCTGGGTGCCTGGAAGTAAGACTCTCAGGCCCCTTTATCAGAACAGCTGGGCACTGAAAGAAACCAATTTCAAACAGGTCCATATTTCTATTAATCAGCCTACATACAAGTGTTTGCCAGGTGTCAGAAGTTGACATGAAAGCAAAACATTACATTTAAGAGTGTCTCTTACGTGTTTTTGTTAAGAAAGTCAATTAAAAGTGCATGCTTACTGGAAAAGTCAAGAATAAAAACGATTCCCGGCTTC
This sequence comes from Hermodice carunculata, assembly GCA_964020975.1. Lineage (NCBI taxonomy): Eukaryota > Metazoa > Annelida > Polychaeta > Eunicida > Amphinomidae > Hermodice > Hermodice carunculata. Next base: position 53,547,241 of record OZ026627.1, read on the forward strand.
CAAACGTCGAAACGTAAAAAGAGGCAACAGGCTTTACCCACTCTTCAAGTACCCGTACAAACCAACACTTGACGAACGATCATGACGTCATACGCAACGTGTACTTGCTAGTGCGCCATCTTACCCCATGCGTCATCTTGCCCCGGTCTACCCTACCTGTGTGTTCTCTGGTAGGCCTAGTGTCATGATTCCTCTGATGAGCTGCATAGGAATGTTAACTCTTTACCGACCGTGCCAATGAAAATCGTTGCCTTTGCAGTGCAGTTTGCCGGTCAAAAAACCGTAATAATAGTAACAATTATTATGTTCAATTAAATTGTATTTGATTGACACGCCGTATAAACTGTGGCGATTGAATAGCCCCCCCCCCCCCCCGAGATTTTCTTCATTTATAAGGTTTAATTGAATTTTTTTTTCCTTGAATTTGGTAATTCTTCCAGTTTACAGATGGCATGGAACGCCTAAGTAACTTCGGTCATTTGATTAGGATTCTTAAAATACGCTGCGTATTTCATGAATATTTCGATTCTGCGATAGCTTACCTGTGTTATCAACGAATCGAACCATTAGGTCCATAAAAGTTAATCTATATCTACTGAGCCTTTGTTTGAAATTGGAAAAATCAGGATTCATAAAGTTCGGATGGCAAAAAACGTGGTCATGGTTTCCCTGACGCCAAGGGCATGTCGGAAATATTTCGATCGTGCATGATCATGCACGATTCTCACTGTGCGCAGCGTATTTTGGACCTCTCCAAAGTCGCTGGAAACCGTCTCCTGATAATGGATGGAGAGTACTACATGAATTTAATATATATATTACCATCCGGTGTTAATACAGCATTGGTTATCATTACTGTTTATTTGGTTGGTATGGGAGCATGAGCTTTGGTACTTCAGTGCAAGGTGGCTCAAAATGAGGTTGATTGTGGCATATTTATTTTTCCTTGTATACATATCCAATTAGATGTGAGCAGCCAAAAGTTCCTAATTACAAATTCGTAAATATCACTCTCAAAATGGTTACTAGGCATTCACGGTTCCTGTACAACCACTCAGAGAACAGGATTTTCTCTCTCTCTCTCTCTCTCTCTCTCTCTCTCTCTCTCTCTCTCTCTCTCTCTCTCTCTCTCTCTCTCTCTCTCTCTCTCTCTCTCTCTCTCTCTCTCCCGCCCTCCCCCCGGGTGCTTGGGGGCCTATACAGCTACAACCATGTGATAACCTATAAATATGCCTATGTGCAGATGTATAGGCCTATATCCTGGTCTTGGTATTATATTTTTGCATAAAGATTACAATAGAATGCAATACGAGCTCATTATACAACTGCATAAATTTTTTTCACGATGTAAAAGTTTTGACTGCATCAACATTATAGTTCATGTCACGAATGGGCGATGGCATGTGGCTTTTGACGGGCTCTATAGCTAAAACACTCATTCGCTGAAGTATAAATTTTTGGCATGAAAACTCCTTATAATTGTGTGTTAAAAAACATAAGCCCTATGTGACAATGAAATAGAAAAACTCTATATGTTGGCCAATGATAGAAATTTACGACCAAAGCACCAGATTAATTCTGTTATAGAGGACATGTTATTCTTCACAAGAGGCCTATATGAGTGCTCGAAAAATACGATTCAATTTTTTTTTTTAAAATGTTGGTATTGGTGTGACAACTGTTGCTCTGAGCTAATGTAACACCGTGATAGGCCTTTATAAGTGCTCGAAAAATACGGTTAAAATTTTTTTTAAAAATGTTATTGGTTTGAAAACTGTTATTCTGACTTAATGAAACACCGTCCATGTCTACAAAAGTTCGATCCAAATAGCTTCACTGTTGTTTGTGAAAGTGCATGCGTGTGAACTTAAACCTCGATTTATACCATTAAATGGCAATTTAATTGATACAAGCACAGATTGGAGACATCGCGAGTCGGAGACTCACATTCATTTAATTATGTGCATATTTTAAAATAAGCCATGAACCCAATTACGGGTCAATGAATCAGCTCAGAACAATGTTAAGCGAGGCGCAAGGGCAATTCTAGAATTGCGCAGCGCGATACAGGAATTCCTAAAATGGCGCGCATTTTGGGAATTCCTAAAATGCGCAGCGCGCAGATTCTCAAAATGCTATATAATATATATATATATATATGTATATATATATATGTATGTATATATATATATATATATATATATATATATATATATATTATATATATATATATATATATATATATATATATATATATATATATATATATATATATATATATTTATATATATATATATATATATTGCATTTGTGTCTTTTTGTCCAAAACCACTTCCTAGTAGTCATTACCCTGTTCCGCAGTCCGGACTCTTTACTCTCCATAAGCTAACCTGTCCCTGTCTAACTTATATACATAGAAGTACTATTGTCCCTATTGCACACGTTCCTCTGTAAAATTTTGACATAGGCTGTATTAGCCCAAATAAATTAAGGGTCTTCAGCGGGTAACTACTCAACATGTTTCGGAGCCTTTTACCCGTACATGTCTCTCTGAGTAGCGACTCCTTGTCTAAGCTAAATATTCAGCAAAGACAACCCACATAATAATGAATAAATATGAACGTGGCAATTGATGAATTAGCTAAATACGTGAAGTTTTGCTTATAACTGCAGAACTTCATATCAAAGAGGAATACCTGTCAAACAAACCATAATTACCAAATTTGCATAGTATAGGTTCAGATAGAACAATTTGACTTACCCCTGAACCAATATGTACCTTTTCTAGCTGAACAGCTTATCCTAGTTAAACCATCCGCCAATGTTTAACTGAAGTGGAAACAAGCTGGGGCATTATATTCAGTCCCAGTGATTGTAAAAGAAACAGTTGCTGCTAGACCACCTGTATAAACCAAGGGAAATCCTAACAAGGACTGCAACAATGTACATCCTGCACCAGAGATGTAAACCAAACTCCATGATGACACCTACTCCTCAAACAATTAAACTCTATTTAACTGCCAACCCTGAATCAATGTGTCAACTTGATGTGTCAGGTTTGTGACATTTGAGAAAATACTGTCAATTTTGAGTATTTTTTTAATATTGAGTAAATGTGCATTTAGGCTTGTCAGAAAAGAATGAAAGTCATTAGCATTTATATCAAAAACATGCTATCAAAACAGTTTTTCTTAACAGGATTTTAAGTACAATTAGGCAAACATGTAACTGTCGTAGGCCGCTTCTTGCTACCTGTAGCCCATGGGGGTTTACCTAACAGAAAACATGTATGCCTAAAATGGCTATAGTGAATATTAAAACAGAAAGATGCCAAAAGATAAAGTTAAGAAGCAAAACAGACAAGTCTAAAAACTGTAAATTATTGTGGCCAAACTTTCTAATAATATTTGGATATTAACAGTAGAATTATAGGGCAAGTCAGAAAAAAATGAAAGTCTTTTGTATTTATGTCAAGAGAATGCAATGAAAATATTAACCAGATATCAAGTACAAGCTTATATATATATATATATATATATATATATATATATATATATATATATATATATATATATATATATCAAGTACAAGCATATATATGTGTGTGTGTGTGTGTGTGTGTGTGTGTGTGTGTGTGTGTGTGTGTGTGTGTGTGTGTGTATGCTTATCAAAATGGAAAAAAAGGAATTACACAACATTTTGCCCAACCTGAAAAATATATATATATCCACCGACTTGCACTTGATTGGGCTATGGATAACTTGACTCAGCCAGGGTACAGTTTTTATTTTTAAATTACACCAAAAAGGTTAAGACCAAGGTCAAGGCCAAGGTCACATGATCATGCATTGGAAAAAAGTCTTCCAGTTTGTGTCAATTTGAAATCCCACACCCTTGTACCAGTATTGTGTTTGCTATTATGGAGGTCAGATTCGTAAATTGCTTAAAGTTATGCAATATATAGGCCTAATAATTTTATAGACACCCCCCGCCCCCGCCTCCACAAGCGAGGAATAAAAGTACATACAGACATACATCAAATTAGTCGTCAAAATAATGCACATATAGTAAATCAGGATAGACACATTAAAACATCTTATCAAAACACTCCAAATAACAAATCAAATGAGGATAAGGTCCACGGGGTACATAATAAACAATCACTTAAACCAGAGGGGTGTTTCTCGCCCAGACCTGGCCGACCACCCACCCACTCCCCCCCCCGACCAGATGTCAGAAGCACAGACCTGAGAGAGTGCTCTGGTCAGCGGCCTCACCAGGATAATCTCCCCGCCCCCCCCCCCCCCCAAGGTTTAATATAATGTCCCTCAAAAAATCAGACCGCAGAAGCTGTCACTTACTCCATCCTCAGACACATATCTAGAGTAGTATGCATCGGCTGCCAATAAAGAGAGGCATACTAAGGGGTGCCACCAAGAGTTTAATGTGGAATTTAAACTTAAGTAGCTTAGTTTTGGGACAGAGCCCCCCCCCCCCTCCCCAAAACTAAAGTGGCTTTTACATTTAAATAGCATCTCAAACTCAGTATAACTTTGGGATCAGAGTATTTTCTCTGCATTACTGTGTGTCAATTATATACATATACCCTCTCTTTTGTAATACATCTACTCGGGAATCAAGTCACTATATGCACAAGAGTTTATTCTATTCGTTACATACAAATCGAATACTTTTTGTTGAGTCTAGCTGAAAACAAGCCTGGCTTCACAAACTTGAGGCCAATGTTTTTAATTGACAATAGGAAATTCTGAATTACGTCCCGTATAATTTTAATAGGGTATTCAGTCTTGAACACTGTATATTTTAAATCTCGTCAAATAAAGTATCAAGTATTCAGTCTTGATCATTCTACCATTTGCCTATACTATTTTTAAAAAGAAAATGTTATTAAAGTTGAGTTTTCCGTTTTGAACACTGAACCATTTCCGTATGGTACAAAGTTTTTTGAAAAATTATTAATTTTAAACATATTTCTGTCTTTAGTCCTCGTGTGTGTGTGTATGGCATTAAAAAATTTTTTTTAATGGTATGGGTCATTCGGTAAACAGCTAGTAGAAATATATGACACAAACGGTGTAAGTCTAACTCCATGGGAGGTGGGGGAGGGCGCTTAGAAACTCTCGAATGCGGTTTTGGACTCATCGGGGAATGATATCTTTAATTGTCATTTGCAAAACAACTATTTGTAGAAATAAAAGGTACAAGCGGTATAGGAGACTTCCCCTTCCCTATGAGGAATGCTTAAAACACACACGCTTCCGCTTCAAAGCAAATCTATCTGTGTACCTTCAAAGCTAGCACAAATAAAAATTACACTCTATTTACTTTGAGTATATAGGCTGTACATGCAGCAATACATGAGAAACCAGGAGTAGGATACAAGCAGTCTTTCAAATGTTGGATCTTGCACATAACCTGACTTGAAATATAGAATTAGTTGTGCATGGGAATCAAAATTGGATTGACAATTGTATCTTTAAATAATTTTGAAGATATTATCATAAATGACGTAATCCTAAGCCTGGCAGCTAAGACTGCAGACGCTCACTCGGTGTCCAGGTAGTGTAGAATTGTCCGCCGTTCATTGTTTTTATTGAGAGCGTGATGGTCCTTACATACTCTCTTTTGATGGCGATAATCTATTTTCTGTGCAAAATTGAGCTTTTGCTGGGAACATACATGTACTTCCCTTTCCAGACCTGTTACAGTTTGGTACACTGAAGTGCGAAAGTAACATTTGAAAAAAATTATCCTTCGCACAAAGGTTTAAAGTTTTAGACCTTTATACAAATTATTTTGCGTATACAGTTGACCTTCACTAACATATCTGTTAATTGCTTAAAATCCTGACGTATTATACCGTTTAATTTTGACAGACACGCAGGTCCAATATCTTAAAAAATTAAAAATCAATTGCACAAATATCCAAAAATCCTTTCTGTTTTTCCGACGTCAGACGATGCTTGTGAAAAATATTACCAAATATAAAATTTTCAAGCTGACGAATCTTTCAGAGAGTATATTTATTTAGGACTGCATGGTAAAAGTATTCCCTTACACTCTCTGGTAGTCCAGCATATAGCTTTGATTATTGTATGTGTTCTTTTCCTATAACGTCGAAATGAAATAAATAAGGTACTCTGAAATATGTACACGTTCAGTGTATCAAAGAGAAAACCTAAATGATACCATGCTTATGTATAATGCAAGGACAAGCAATTAAAAAACTTAAGTCACACGAGAACCGTTTTAAATAAACTTGTCAAGTCAAAGCACAAAATAATGTTTGTTACATCTTGCACATATTTTCTGATTGCTATACCATCTAAAGTAACCTTGTGATGACACAGAAGCAACTTTTATCACTACACCTCTTTTGAATTTCAACCGTGTCTAGCTTGTACGAATATTTGTTTTATATGTTGGACTTTTTTTACTAAAATCCGGCAACCTACATTGATTCAAAACAGCACACCTCTTGACATTCATAATGTTTTAAGAAAGTTTGAGATGTACCTGTGAATAAAACAAAATATGTGTTACACAGAAAAAAACACCTGCAACTGTGGAACACATATACATTTGATGGTTCTGGTGAAACAAATATGAAAGATTTTTCTTATCTTCGGCGTGCCTGAACTGAGAGTACCATAAAGATCTGTGTCTAACAGTGGGTCTATCTTTTTAATAGAAATATAAATTTTATTATAAGATTTATTCACACAAACAGGCAAAGAGGTACAATACAAGATGACATCTATGACAGAAAGTATTCTATTTTAGCTGAAATGGTTTTCAGATGGATGCTAGTTTTGGAGTTAAAACAGGTAAGTATAAATATGCAAACTTTCATTGTTAAGATGTGTACGCAACTAAACAATTACACATGTAAGTAAAATATTAAAAATCAGTCAGTTGTAGCCGCCAATATTTAAACCGCAATAGAACTATGAGGTGTATACCTTTTTTTTCTGCATTCAGTAGCGCTTTTCTTGACATACATGGCCAATCTGGACTTGTGGGACAAGATGATATTTGTCCTTTGGGTTGTGGTGTTGTTATTTAACTTAAATTGTTTTTAGGTGACAATAAGTGTTGTAGGAGTAGAGAATATAAGTTTAACGGAATAAGATAAGCACTCTTTACCATGTTTAAGTATATTATGAGGTCAAGTAAAACTAACTTAGGTCACATGAAAACCGTTTCAAGTCAACCTGTCAAGTCAAAGCACAAATGCTTGCCATATTTTCCCATATTTTCTGCCCTCTATACCATTTATGTATAATCCTGTGATGACACAGACGCAACTGTTATCACAAAACCTCTTACAAATTTTAAACGTGTCTGTACATGTAGTTTGAATGAATGTTTGTTTGATATGTTGAACTTTTAATCAAAACCCAGCAACCTCTATTGATTAAAAAAAAAGCAGTACTCTTGACACTCATAATATCGAATCAAAATACGACGTGTACACATAAAAAATGTATGTTACACATCTCAAAATATCTGCCACTGTGGAACACTTACATATGAGGGTTCTAATGAAACAAATATGTACTTTTCTTTTACCTTTGGCGCACCTGAACTGAAAGTACTATATAGTCCTGTGCCTCACAGTGGGTCGATCCTTTTTAATAGGAACACCAATTTTATTATAAGAATCATTCATGCGAACAGACAAAGAGGTACAATTGAAGATGGCATGGCCGAAACTGTTTGATTTGAGCTGAAATGGTTTTCAGATGAATACCGGGGCGGGGGGGGGGGGGAGAGGGTGAAAACAGGAAAGTATAAAAATGCAAAACGTCCATTGTATATGTAAATAAACCGTTGTTCATGAGAACAAAAAGGAAAATAAAAATCAATGAATGGTAGCAACCAATATTTAAGCCAGAATAAAACTATGAGATGTATATCGCATTTTATTCTTTTTTTCTATATTCATTAGCGTTTTTCTTTACCTGTGCAGCCAATCTGAACTTGTGGGGCAAGATGAGATTTGTGCTTTGGGTTGTGGGGGCTGTTGCTTTCGTACTTAAATTGCTTTAATTGATGATAATTGTTTTAAGAGTACAGAATATAAATCTTAAAGGAATAAAATAATCACACACACAAATGTTGTACACGTAACTTGTTTTTTTTATAAAAGAATAACTGAATTACAATAACATTTGCAATATGCACACGCAAATAAATTATTGTTTGTTTGCTTGTGCGAAGTTTGCCCACGTAATTAAATATCTTCCCCTAGGATTTTAATGCAATGTTGCTATATTTGGAAGAATGTTGTGTAGAGGGTATCTACAAAATATCGAAAGATTCTGTAGAGTATTTTTTACTGTTTGATATTGACAAGATGAACATGCATATGCATTATTTTTAGCCAATTTGACTTTGAACAATATGATAATTTACCAATGTTTAGCCAAAGATGTGAAGCATTTTCAACTTATTTGTCAATATAGGAACTTATGCGATGCCTATAATATGATTAACAACACATTCTGCCACATTTATTCTCTTTCCACATATATGTTAAAATTGTAAACGCAAATAAATGGAAATATTTACGAGTTGAGAAATCAGGATTTACAAAAATAAGTTCCTTATGTATGAAATATGTTTCAAATTCCATGTAACATCTCATATTTAGTAAGATATTACACATAAATTACACACAAATGAGGAGCACTTGAAAAGTTTAAATGTTGAATATCTTCAAAGCTATTAAAGGTAGAGATGCAATTCAAACTCTGATTTGTGGTTTGGGGATATACGTGCATCCAATGGACGACAAACAAATGTTGTAGAGTTTTAAATTAAGGACACTTTAACAATTTAAATGAGGTAGAGGTGTCTGTCATTTCTTCCATTCGTAAGTTTATGTTACAGTTTTAGTCATGCTTTTATTTTGAGTAACTGCTGAAGACTTACTTTGCATCACTTTTTTGAGCAATGTAAAATTTATTGTTTATTTCAAGTGAAATTATGTGCATGCATTCAACATTTAAAAGACCACTGGTGTTGTTCTCACGTTTTCACGTTTTGCTCCACGTGGTGCCTACGGACACGAAAGTCAAGATTGTAGAATTTCAATTTATGCAGGCTTTGAAACTAAGCAGACACATTTGCTTTTGAAGCAAACCAGATCTTATTTAAAGATTTAAATGGTAAAAATCTTTTTTAGAGCTCTGTTTTGGGAACCCAATTTCAACTTGTCTGCATCTATAAGACAACTGTGTACCAATAAGACATATTAGCACAAATATGTTACTTGCAGCTATGAGCACAATTGTTTATGACTCTTTTGAACAGCTGAAGAGTTAAATAAATACTGAATACGTAATTTGTTCTGGGCACACAGACTGATTTGCGGATAAGCTGGTTCCAGTCCATGCATCACCCACAAAAAATGAATTTTGAGGTGGCATGACCATCTAGAAATACGGGTGTTCTTCCGTCATTGATTTCCTTATTTTTAACAATTTTGTATTCGCAGAATCATGGATATGCTTCATTGTTCCGAGATGTTGGAGAATACATTGACTTCAATTGTCTCCACTAAGTTTACTTGCTATATAGAGCTGCAGTTGTATCTTCATTTTTCATTAATAAGTGAAATCACGTTATCATAAACCACAGCACATGGTAACCCCCCCCCCCTTGATTGATGGTGACGGCAATCTTATAACATATAGCCTAGACAAAGCAGAAACTTTAAATACTTTTTTTGTAGAACAATGTAGAAGCGGTTCAGATCTAGGCCCGATCCCTGAGGTTAAATACTCAACACAATCTCGTCTTAATGACGTTATTATAGATGAGACTACTGTTATCGATGTCTTAAAGTCTCACGACGTAAATAAAGCGTCCGGGCCAGATCAAATAAGCTGTAACCTGTTAAAGAGAATAGCCCAGTCCATTGCCTATCCGCTATCCTTAATATTTAAAAAGTCTATCACTGAATGTGTTTTTCCTGATCAATGGAAAGACGCAAATGTCATCCCTGTTCACAAAAGAAAAAAAAAAACTGTCAAAACAATTTAGAGAAAATTTTAGGCCAATTTCACTTTTGAGTTGTGCTGGCAAAGTATTAGAAAGATGCATAATTATTTAAAACCCTATTCAACTATTGTAAAGACAATATCTTGGTACGTTGGCAATCGGCTTACACACCGCGTGATTCAACAGTGTGCCAACTTCTTGAAATTTATGACATTATTGCTGAAGCCCTAGATCAGAGTAAAGATATAAATTTTTTATTTCTTGATGTAAGCCGTGCTTTTGACCGTGTTTAACATAAAGGACTACTATATAAATTAGAGTGTATAGGTATCACCGGCCATTTACTTGAATGGTTTAAAAGTTATCTGTCTGACAGCAGACAGAGTAGTAATAAACGGAAACTGCTCAGAATGGAGACATACGGAGGCAGGCGTCTCTCAAGGCTCCATACTCGGACCCCTTTTGTTTTTAATTTTTATAAACGATATTGTTGAAGTTGTTGAATCTAATATTAGACTATTTGCAGATGACACGTCGTTGTTTGTAATAAGTGATTCAGGAGACGAGGATCTGGTGTCTATGCAATTAAACGGAGACCTGTCAGCTATTGCACTTTGGGCAGAACAGTGGTTTATTACTTTAAACGAATCAAAGACATACAATTTACGTATTAATAATCGAAATTCACAAACTTTTCCCCTTTATATCAACGGCAAACAAGTCACTGCGACAAAAACACATAGACATTTAGGAATAACATTCAATGAACGTGGAACATGGAATAATCACATAGAAATGATTTACATAAACGCTATGAAAAGGGTCGACTGCTTCCGTAAACTTTCTTACTCTCTGGACAGGCGATCCTTAGAAATGTTATATCTTTCCTACATTAGATCTTGTTTGAAATACGCGGATGTTCTCTGGAACAACTGAAGTGCCACCTGTGCTGAAAAATTGGAAAAGGTGCAAGTAGCTGCCGCAAGAGTAGTAACTAGGGCAACGAGACATGTATCCATAAGGCGACTGTATGAAGATGTTGGTTGGGAAGAGCTAAAAGCACGAAGGGAAAACCATTAATTGATTATGATGTACAGAATTGTAAATGGGTATGCACCTCAGTATTTGTTTGAGAGACTACCTGAAACCCCTGAAACTAATTATGATTTTCGATATCAGAATACTATCCAACCAATACCATGCCATAACATTTTGCGAGAAAACTCATTTTTTCCGTCAACCGTGCAACTCTGGAACAACTTAGATCCCCAGATAAGAAACACAGAATCCTTACTATCTTTTAAAAGAAACCTGGCATCCCAAACTACCGTTCCCAGTTACTACTACAGCGGCAGTCGATCAGGGGCAAGTACTGTATGCAAGACTACGCATGGAATGCAGCGCCCTCAACCATCATCTTTATAAACATAATTTAGTTAGTGATCAGACATGTTCTTGTGGTCTGGGTTCAGAAACAACAAAGCATTTTCTATTGGATTGTGAAAACTACAAAAATAGTCGAGACCGCTTATTTAGAGAGATCCCAGTGGCTTCTAGGTTTAGTGTAAAAACTCTATGTGGAAATCCCCATATCTCTGATACACAAAACGAAGAAATTTTCCGTTTAGTACACGAATATATTATTAACTAAAAAGGTTTGGACGTGCATGGTAAACATTTCAAATTTCCAACTTTAACTTGTGGTTGTATTATTCTAAATCCAATATATACTTAAGTCTTATTAACAATCTTCTTACTTTAAAGCCAAGCCCAAGAGTCAGTGTTTTAATTGAGTTTTGCTAGTACGTGTAAACATACTTAACAGTACTTGGGCAGTCATGTCAGTTTTCATATTGTTATGTTGTATTGTAACTTTGTATCAAGGAGAGGAGTTGATAGAAGCCGTCGGCTTGTTCTCCGATCCTGTTTTTCACGCTATGGAAAATAAAATACGTTTAAACTAAAGCACATGGTAAATATAGGAATATTTGTGTTACGCACATGTATAGGTAGTTTTATTTCTCAGTATGGCCTTTGAGTTGATATTTGTAACTTCACTGATTTCCATGTTATTAAGCCTGAGTAAAACGCGCACAGGGCTACCAAACTCTCCATGTAATTTGATCATCAGGACTCAATACTCAGTACTCATGACTCAGTACTCAGGACTCATGACTCAGTACTTAGAACTCAGTACTTATGACTCAGTACTTAGAACTCAGGACTCAGGACTCAGGATATGTATATTTGATGAAGTATACACATACATAATCATTCATTACATTTTCTTGTTCTATTTTCTTCTCTTCCTCTTCCTTTTTTTCTTGGTCAGGGAGACAAACATCTCGTTCAATATGAGACATACTGTTGGTGTTTGCATGATGTCGCAAATGGATTAATGGAGCGGCTGCAAGGTGCCAAGTCATAAAAAACACAGACGGTTATGAAACATAAAATAAGTTTAATTTAAATGTCAGTAACATACGTAAGAATACAGGCATAATTATAAGAATAAAGCAACAGATGCTTATGCAAGTCAAGATCTTAGATCGTACCACAATGGTGATCGTCATCCGTCGCACAAATTAATTTAAATATTGTTGATATATATGCATTGCCGTACATCACCTACAAACTGACAATCAGAGAAGGTTTCTCTGCTTTGATTTCATACTTTTAAGTTACATAATTTTAATACACCGTTCAATTGAAGATTGACATAAAACATCTGTGCATAGAACAATATCGTTATCTTAAATGCAGCATTAATAACCTGAGACATGGATGATTGACATGTAATATTGCTGGACACAACACCTTTATCTCATCGTTAGCATTTTAATATATTCAGAAATGGAGCATTGACATCGGACATTGTTGAATAAGATAATATGGTGTCATCTCATTATTAATTAGCAAAGATTATCGCATGCGTTACAAGTGCTTGTAATAATTGGTCCTTCCTGTTAAGCGTGCTTCCTAGATGAGTTTTCCGTCAGTGACAGTGTCGGCACACAATGTGTTAGCAATATGGCGATTTACCGACATCATTTAGCCGAAATAGGTGTAAAAAGTTACTTCCATTTGATTGTTATTTCTTGATCCCAGCCATTGTCACTCCTTAACTGCAGGTTTCTCGTCTTTTTCTCTACAGAAAGAATAATTAGCACAAGTGGTGTAATTTAAAATGACGACGAACGTAACTGCTTTTAGTGTAAATGAGAATACAAACGCTGGAATATGGAATGGTGATCAAAATGAATAGTATAATAGAATAATGATCGACATATATCAGGGTTCAGAGAGTATGGCAGCTTGTACATTCAAGGACTTTTCCAGGACTTTTCCGGACCTTTTTATCAAAATTCAAGGACTTTCCAACTCAATCGATTTATCTTTTAAGTGTTTTGCTGTTGATTTTTTTTGGGGGGGGGTTCTAGAATGGGAGTGGAGGACGTAATCAAGCTAATCCAATTTTTTGGACGAAGGTGTATTAGTAGGCATTTAAAATTCAAGGACTTTTCAAGTACTTTATTGTTAAAAACGTTGATTTTCAAGGTTTTCAAGGCCTTGAAAAAGCATCTGGCAAATTCAAGTACTTTCTAGGATTTCAAGGACCTGTATGAACCCTGATATATGGTACAATGTAAAATGATGATCAATATCAATGGTGAAATGCAGATTGAAAAACTACATAAATGTGCAGATTGAGGACATAGATGTTCAGCTCCTTCAGCTTTTCGTCCAAAGTCGGCATATTGACACAATGATACCAGATTCATATTTTTCAATACCGACCTTTCATTTAGCATGCAGCATGTCTGTCGTCACAGAGACAACAAGAATGACCCAAGTCAACAGCCTTCCTTCGCACAAAATGCACCCAAAGAGTGGCAAGGAAAGCTGTATGTTTATATCACATTACGGTTTCTGTATTGTGTTAACTTAATCATGGAACAATACTGCACTGCACTGTACTCTCTTCTACTGCACTGTACGACTATCTTCACGTTGTTGTACAATTATACTGCACTATATTGTACTCTCTTCTACTGCACTGTACTACTATCTTCACGTTATTGTACAATACTGCACTGTATTGTACTCTCCTCTACTTCACTGTACTATTATCTCCATGTTATTGTACAATAGTGTACTGTTTTGCACTATAGTGGACAGGGCAGAAATGTACCACACCGCGCCATATTGTGATGCAGTGTACTGCTCTGCAGTGCACTGCGCTGAACTCTGCTGTTCTACACTAAATATGTGTATATACATACATATATATATATATATATATTTATATATATATATATATATATATATATATATATATATATATATATATATATATATATATATATATATATATATATATATATATACTGATACTGCATTTTACTATGCTGCGCTGCGTCTTGATGTGTATCTCAGGATATTCGACAAAACGATTGAAACTAACCCGTTCCTGGTCAGAGTATGACTCAGTCAACAGATTTTCCTTCGCTAAAGAAAGCAATTGACCTGGGGCGTGCCACCATCAATGGTCTTACAAATCTCAGCACAAATGTTTCCTACACGATGTATTTAAGTAAAAGCGTTAAGACAGGCAACAATTTATATCCGATTGCTTTGGGGCGCTTTGAGCCGGAAAGGACTAGTACCAAGAAAAGAAGTTCGAAACATCAAAAAAGTAAAAGTTTCCTCGTTCGCGAACTTACTCATCTACTTTGTCATCCTTCTTTGTTCTAGTTCTTCGCATAACACACGTAATGACAACGGCAATGACAGCGAGCAGCAGTATCACCCCCGCCAATACCACAATCAGATAGTGCATAGGCCTCAAGTTCAGCATTGGGCAGTGCCAGCCTGAAACATAAAGAGAATCTATAAAGCCTTGTTATCCTTCTTCGCCCTCAAAGAGAATCTATAAAGCCTTGTTATCCTTCCTCGCCCTCGGTGATGAAAAGTAAAACAACTCATTTATTAATCTTAGTCAAAGAATGTCAACCCTAATTCAAACGTGTGGCCTACTTTACGACCTGCAAGTTCGGTTATGTGGTCAACAATTAACAGTCAAAGTTAACATTTTTTTAAACCCAATGTTTTCTTTAAATTCCAATGTTTTTTCACCCAATTTTTAATTTCCCACAATGCTTAATGTACTTGTTTCCAAGTTTAAAATCTTCATTTTGTGTTTTTAACTTACCTTTCATCTTGTTTCGGAAAAATTTAATATGTATAAAATTTTCAAAGACTATCAATTTGGAATGTAATTAATATTTCTATATAACATATATTTTTTGCACTGAAACAAAACCTGATACATATTCTCTAAATCTGCTCCACATAAATACAATGAGGATTCGACAACACCTCTATTCTGTTTTAGTTACTATTCAGCTGGTAACATCCCATTCTCATTCTGGCATGGATCAATTCGAGACATGCATGCTAATTTCCCGCCACAACTGTATATCCGATTGCCTAGTCTCGCTTGGCGAGATACGGGTCGGTACCTGTGTGGATAAGCGGGATATTACTAATATTTTGAAAATAAAGAATACTTATTGAAGGCAGATGGAAATTTTTTCTTATATATGATTCGAGAAGTAATAAATAAACTAGAAAAGAAGATATGCTTCAAACCAAATCTGCGTGCCTTCAAAAGTTGTAAATATTAAATGCTACAACTTTTATCCTTTTGTACTTTAAATTACCTTAAACTTATGACTGGCTGAAATTTCAAAGTCCAAATGAAATTGACCTTTGACCTTTATAGGTCACATGTATATTGCACAGTGTTGCAACATAAACAATTTGAGCCCAACATAAACCATGAACATGAAAATGGACCAAGTTATGAAAGATGAAAGTTTCAAAGGGCCAAATGACCTTGACCTTTGTTTTTTTGAGATAACATGTCCTTATAAAAATGTGCAGTGTTGCAATACCTACAATTTGAGTCCAACATGATTAGAATTCGATGGAAATTGGCCAAGTTATGACTGGATGAAACTTTCAAAGGTCCAAATGACCTTGACCTTTGACCTTTAGAGGTCACATGTAATTTTCAAAAACGTGCAGTGTTACAATGATTACAGTTTGAGCCCAAAATGATCAAAATCGGATAAAAATTTACCAAGTTATGGCTAGAAGCAAGCCACCATCGAAAGTGGCCTTTGACCTTGAAATAACCTTTACCTGAAGTGAACCTTGATCTCAAAAATGACATTTTGGCCTAAAATTGACCTTTGACTTTGACATAACCTTTGACCTTGACATGACCTTGACATTTGGGATGATCTTTGCCTTGCTATGATCGAACTCCTGTACACTCGGAACCACATCTACTATAGTATATAAGATATTAAAGATTTAAAATTTTAAGTACCCCGCATTCTTCACTTCTCTTTATAAAAAGGCGAGACTTCATCTACAGAAGCATAATTGTGCCAAGTTTGGAGTTTCTACGTGTGATACTTTTCAAATGAAATGTCGGACAAATTTGCCTGTAAAGAAGAAAGAGAGAAAGAAAGAAAGAAAGAAAGAAAGAAAGAAAGAAAGAAAGAAAGAAAGAAAGAAAGAAAGAAAGAAAGAAAGAAAGAAAGAAAGAAAGAAAGAAAGAAAGAAAGAAAGAAAGAAAGAAAAACAATATGTCTGTGTTGGCACACAGACATAAGAACAGTTTGGCATTTGTGAACTTAACGCTAATTTTGTGAAAAATGGGCATATGGCCTTGTCTATGACGGTGATGTGACCCGCACGTGCCGAATGTCAGTCGTCAAACCCGTGCTTTGTGGCGGGATATTAATATGCATTCGGCCCATTGTATCTCGCCCCTGTATAGTACAACGCATTACATTTTGCCTTTTTAATGTCACTTTTTGTTGTCATTTAGGGGGTCAAGGCTCCTGATATGAAGGGGCAGTAAATTGCACTTGTGTCTGCGTGAAGATAGGAAAGAATTATACAAAATATTTTCTGGCCCTCACAGGTATATACTTTGATTAGTTTTGTCGAAACTATAGATGGTAAGCAATAGGGATATATACAGGGAAAGGTTACTTACAGTTGTTAACATGTATATGTTCTATTTTTTACCTCCTCCCACGTTTAGTCAGCATTCCCCGTCTGTCTCTATATAAACTTATTGAATAACTAGTTAAAGGGAAATACCTCCTCCGCAGCCCCCCTCAACAAAGACAAATTAAGTGCAGGACTGATCGTTGCTTTAGTTCGTTTTTACCGTCCTCCATTCGCCTTTGGAACGACTTACCTGATGATGTCAAGCTTCCCCAAACACTTTTAATTTTCAAAGTAAAACTTGCCCAAGTACTAATCTTTCCTCATGAATTTCAAAATTATTTCGAGTTTGGTGATCGCTTTGCAAATATAATTCACACCCAGCTTCGCCTTAGGCGGTCTATACTTATTTCACACTTATATGAAGTTAATATTCTGCCCTGTTCTACTTGTTCATGCAACTACCTAAATGAAGATACACGTCATTTGTTTTCCTGATTTGCCCGTTTTTTTTAACAATTTCTTGACACACCCCGCCTATTGTTCCCATGGTGCATATTTGTGACACCTAGCAACCCATGCCATTTGAGGTCAGGTGGATCAGCAAAGCCCATTACACTACAGTGAACCTGAAAGTTTCACCCGGCATATGAGGACGATTTTTGGAATTATCATCTTCCAATCTACCTGAAGTGCATATTATTATCTTTAAAATACACCCAGGTGTGATAGAATGAAAGTTTAATGCTTATTTCGCAACACATAGAGGGTCAAATTTATGTCTGCTAGTTCCCCATGTTAATCTATGGAGAAAAAGCGAGGGCCATGGAAGGTGACCCCAGGATGTGGGTGTCAACCATGAACAGGATGGACAGCACCACCTTTAGGCGAATTTAGAACTAACCCAAATATAGACTATTGGTACCTTTTGTTATACCAGACTGTATTTCAACTTGCAAACTGATTTGTACCTTCCTGTGTGTGTTGTATATTTATTGTCTGTTCTATGTGCATGAATAACCCCTCGACTAGTTATTTGTGATAGATACTGGGTAATCCAGTTCCATTTTTGGAAATAAATACGTTTACTCACATACATACATACATACATACATACATACATACATACATACATACATACGTGTGACTTACTTCCTTCTTTAATTAGTATCTCAAAATCCAAATGAGATGGGTATAAGATACTCTAATTGGTGATTATAAATTAAGGTAGGATGTTATATCCAGGGACGTGCTATAGCACGTCCCTGTTATATCGTAATTCCTTCTGTAATAAGTAAAGTCAAGAGCAGCTGGTCCATGTGGGTTCTCAGTAGAGGGCTCTGTAGGCAGGTGGGCTAGGTATGTGTATTTCTATTAGTTTCCCTTGTAATTTGCACCTATGTAACTTAAGATTCACTCTACCCAGAAACACCAAATTTCGTGTGATCAATGGTTGTATATAGTTTAAATCCTACTTTAAATTTGGCGACCTTTACTGCAAAACTATTCAATGAATTGGATGTTACTTTAACATAGAATCTAATGGGAATGCACACATATAGCCCCCAAGAACCTTGTGTATTGGGTTGTATACTCATGCGAATACACATACAATTGCTCATTGCGACCTCTCCCATTAATGATAACAGATTAAGAGAGTGGGTCTTTTTGTCAATCATACGAATGGCCGGGACGTTAGTGAACGATCCAAATATAGCAGGCGTGCCACACAACCAAGATCTGGGATCATTGACACAATTACAGTACAACCAATAGCTCATCACTTTCAATCCTCATAGCCCTCAGAAAACTAAAACATTTCGAGTTTGTAAAAAAAACTAACACTACAGACCACCCTGCTTTGATATTTAACAAAACTAGTCTCCAAAATGTATATTAACATAAACGGCGGGTCTTTGACTCTGGCAGATCTTTTCTGGTAAGCCCATGTTAATCTGACTGTGTCAAAATCTAAAATGGTTAATTACATTTGAAAAAGAACGTGTTCTAATTCCACCTACCCCTGGCTTGTTATTGGTAATGCAGGAGGGGACTTATAGGAAGAATCCATCATCATCATCATCATCATCATCATCATCATCATCATCATCATCATCATCATCATCATCATCATCATCATCATCATCATGATCATGATCATCATCATCATCATCATCATATTTTATAATTTAAAGCTATTTAGTCCATAAATCGTACATGAACGATGTATTCGTTGCTGCTTGTTGCTAGGCTATCCGCATGTAGGTATAGCCGTGCACTGCTAATAATAAAATGTGACGAGTTGATGAACTTACCTCGACAATGTTGTTTTGCTACAACAAAATAAGAAAAAAATCATACTGCAATTAAAATCCGTTACGTACTTACAGCGTCTAATTTTACTTTACAATACATCTATTCTATTTTAATTGTTATTTTGTCTCCCCATGATATGGTTCAATCCGTTAATAACTGTGTTTTGACAAAAGTGCACAGAAACAACTATACGTCTTTGCAACGTCGCGTGAAACAGCAAGCAGCCATAGTTTTACATTACAGGAGTTCAGGAACTCGTAGCAAGGACCTACTATCTGAGTAGGTCCATGCTCGTAGGAAACACAGTATCAAGGTTGTCTTGCATACACATGAACATTCCCATCAAGCCAGACAAAATCCAAGACAAAAATGGAAACAATTTGTATCTATTTTCTTCAAGACAAAATCTTCAGAATGTTAATTTTCTTCATTTTTACCATTGTGAAAATATCTTTTGATCCATTAAATTACATAATCTACGCGCCAATCAAATTAGCCTACGTGCTTTACGGACTGTTGGCTTAATGAAAACAAAACGAGAGTATCACCTTCTTGTCTATCCTTGGTTTGTCCATCTGGTTCTTCCGATACACGAAGCGTTGTGGAGACACCAGACTTCTTTGTCACAGGATTTTGGCGTGTAGGCTTGTTTGTCACAGGATTTTGGCGTGTGGGCTTGCTTGTCACAGGATTTTGGCGTGTGGGCTTGTTTGTCACAGGATTTTGGCGTGTGGGTTTGTTTGTCACTGGTTTTGGGCTTGCCCGCTTGCTTGAGGCTGGTGCAGGTTTCTTTGTTGTAACAGGAGATGGTTGTGTTGTGGTAGCCTCAGCACCAGTCTGTAAATTAATAAAAGAGTATACTTACTGGGAAATCATTTAATTTCGTTGTGTTCTTATTTTCGCTGATTTCGCTGATGCTTCAAAACCATAAAGCTAAGAACCCAGTGAAATATACTTTAACATAACATTGATAGGAATTATAACAAAAATAGTGAATTTAATTTTGTTAATAGTGAATTTAAAGTTTCAGTGAAAGGTCCAAAATGCAAAACGGTGAAAATTAATGCCCGTGAAAATAAATGTATTCACAGTAGTTGCTTGTTGAACACATCAAACTGTATATTTAGTAATAAAGCACAGATACGAGGATGTAATTCTGTGCAGCAGGCAATGTTTTCACATATGCTCATAGAAACAGATTTTTTAACGCATACTGATAATGCTTCTTTTTACCTTATATGTATTACTATGGGTTTCACGCATTGGTGACGAATTCAAGTTGCTTGTAATTTTATTTTGACAGTGGCCATGCTAAATAAGCTACATGGATTCTACTTTGATTTTCTTCCTCTTTTAGGCCGGTTGAATACGTGTTTACATTAATTTAATTATACAAGCCCCTCACCTGTACGTAGAAAATATTATATTATGTGTCCGTTCCAGTTGAATGCGATATTACTCTGAACTCAAAAATCATCAGGATCAGAAAAGTTGAAGTAAGATTCAATTTTTTTTTCATTCGTACATTTATTGAAAAGGTTGTATTTCAAAGTCACATGATATACTTGCCCGTTGTTTGCACCCTGGCCTGCCGTTGGACTTCCCTAATAAGCATACAAATATGAAACATGCTACAGATATCTGTGAAAAAATGTAGGCTGAGAAGAAGAACGACTAAATGCATAAAATGTCACGTTCTGACGCATAAGGAGCAGCGTGGATTGGCACCTAAATAAAAATAAAAAGTAAATACATATTTTCCTGGATTGTAAGTTATTATAGTTTCAAGCATGATCACCAGATGGCGGATACTAGAATTAATATCATTATCCACTCTCACAAACAATACCTGAACATAAAAATTGTGTCCTTTGTAAAATTTAACTAGATGGTAACGTGTTTATAATGCGTAGTATCCACACAGGCACGTATGCCCACAAACGCTGTCACCGGGAATCAAATGCAAACGCTGCAACGAAGTTGAGGTTTGTTCATTTGCAATATCCCATCCAAAAAATTATTGTAAAAAGACATGTCTTCATTGATCGTTAAAAACTAAAAGAAATGGAGCTGCACCAATTGCTATAGTAAATAATTCCATACAATTGGAGCAATGCTCCATATTACCACATGGCCCTCGGGTGAGTTTTCTTTACTGTAGCGGACTATTGTTTTGCCCTGTGTGTGAGGAGGGTCAGTCTGGCCACTACTCACCTCTGTCCCTACAGTAGGACCTGAAGGACTCTTGATGGTCAGTACAGGCTCTCGGGTCCCCATTCCTGCTACAAGTATTTTGTATGCACGTCATACACAAAGAGTAAGAAGGCACCTTTGCCTCACACCATCCCCCCTCACAGTAGCACTCCTTACAAGCTCCATAGATCTCCTTCGTCTCGGCGGAATCCAATGCACAGGGATTAACCTGGCACAACTCAGGTAAATTCCATGCTGAAAGTGTATTGTATTGTTCATAACAACCACGTCAATGTTTTACAGCTTAAAAATCTGCGTGTGCATTTAGTTGTCTGTGTGTGCGACTATTATGAATATCACAATTGATACCACACAATGGAAATAACAAAATTACACTTGAAATAAAAATGCCTCACAAAATTAACTAGACAAATTATACAATTGATCCATTCGAGGCAGTATTTTCTGTTTTGTGATAGATTTTTGGTGTGTCTTTTCCATGACACAAATAAAATAATTGGTGAACTTTCCCTCACAGGATTCAAAGTAATACCAATAGGTATCTGCTGTCGTAGATTCGACGATAGATATACCACAGGGAAAGACGATGCCAAAAGTTATATTTTACTTTTATTTATTTTTGGGAGACATTTCTGATACGAAAGTTTGTGAAAACAATATTTCTTTTATGTGTAACGTTTCTATACCCTGGGTTGTTACGTTTCCCATCATGATTTTTCTTCTGGGACATAAGGTATCACGGATAACAATATGCCATCTCTTCTTTTCACCTTGTAGTATGAGCAAAACAACTGGCGATAAACTATTTATATTTTAATGTATCGTCATCATCATCATCATCATCATCATCATCATCATCATCATCATCATCATCTCTAATAGTACATATTTTGACCACGCTTAACAAAAAAAAAAACACCATAACCCATCTTTTGTCAGCGGACCTGTTGCATACGGAGTGGAGGTAAGTGAACAAGTGATCATAGTATAAGCGTGTTTGCTCAAGTAGTACGTGACTTTACCAACATAGTTGTTTGTGCAAAGGATCCTTTCTGCATTTACTTCCCGTGCGCAAAGGTCTGACCTGAATTCCAATGTACCCAACATAAAACACTTTAGGGTTGCATAATTAACAATTCTTTCAAAAGGAACCCGTATCTGGTCAAAGCAATAAATGTCAGCTAGTTTCCTTCCCGGTTTCCTTGTCTGTTGGACGACTGGTTCCCGGGTGTGCATCATTGTAGCTACTTCACGAAGCAAGTCTTTGAGAGGAATACTGTTCCCAGCCCTTAACGCTGCTTCCTCCCTACCCACCCCCTGCCACGCGCAAATCACCCAGTTAGCAGAGCGTCCATCCATCAATATCTATATCCTCAGGCTTCATTCGAACGTGTGTGCCCACTCTTTGTATGCTGTGTTAGCTCTTCCACTGCCCAGGTTTGACTGAATAAACAGCTTTCTCCGGTGCCTTTTTGGGTGCGTTGTGCCCAAAGCTAGCCAAGGAAAGCTGTTGACTTGGGTCATTCTTATGGCTTTTGCTACTGTAGGCATGCTGGCACTTGTAGGAAACTTCTGAATAAAAATTATGTGTTGTTATATTTATTCAGAGCAAAGCAACTGTGGAAGTGTTAGTTTGAGTCGGAAGAAACAATACTTGCCCAACAAAACATCCAGATTCAACAAGATGAAATACGTGGAGGAGCGGAACAACACCGAGGAGACCATCACGTCAAGTTGCCTGAGGCTGCACTTGTTTTCCTGTTCTTATTCACCTTTCAAAATGAGAAAAATCTAACATTACCTCTGTCAGCAAGACATGTATTTTTTTTTCAAACATACTTATTTAAACTAAATTGCCTAAGTTGTACATAGACTAATCTGGGGGCTCTTCAAGCATGACGACACAGTGAAAGTGATGAGAGCTGTATTTTTCCTGCAATGGAAACTTAACAATTTCCAATACTGGGTTCCAGGAATTCCATATCGTTCTTTCTTTCTGATCTTATTTGCTCTTTTCCCCAGGATGGTATTTTGTGTCTGTGATTTGGGGGTGAGTGGGTGCAGGGGGCGGGGTGGGTGGGCGTGCGTATGATAGGAAATTCATTTCATGGTGTCCAGTGTTCAAAGAAGTCCATTATAGCATCGCTTTACTCATTGACAGGTGAATGTAGATTAATCGTTGGTAATAAGCAACTTATTGAACGTGACACACATTGATTTAAAAATCACAAAAGAAATCAGCCTGGCTGCTCCTGTGGCAGAGATTTGCCTGAGGTACATTCACATAAATTTGAAGGGAATTCAGCCATTTATTTTGGCCATGAAGTATTAGAAAAAAATCGTCTGTATATTAAACTTACAAAAGTGGTCTGTGCAGATCAACATATTGAGACGTTTATCTTGTTTCTCTCTCTCTCTCTCTCTCTCTCTCTCTCTCTCTCTCTCTCTCTCTCTCTCTCTCTCTCTCTCTCTCTCTCTCCCTCTCCCTCTCCCTCTCCCTCTCCCTCTCCCTCTCCCTCTCCCTCTCCCTCCTTTTTTATTATCAATTACACTTTCTTTACAATTGATGCTTTATATACACTATATTTATATACTAATTTTAATACATATATTCCGAAAAACATGGTCATAGCATTTGATTCTCTTTAATTGCATCAACGTTTAATTATAAAGAGTTTATTTTTCTTAAGTTGTTGACATAAATACCCCAGTTCTGGACATAAATTTCATATGTGCTCTTTTTTTCCCTATCTGACGTAAGTAAGGGCTCTTTTATATGAAAGTCCTCTTACCATCTTGAAACGTTGTACAGAGCTTTAACCCTTTTAACCCATGGCAAGGAAAGTTGTTGACTCAAGTGTCAATTCATGGGGGGAAGGGTTCATAACCGTGCTAGTATGTGCCCCCACAGATTATTACGTAATTCCAAAAAATTCTATAAAAAAAAACAAAAAACAACAGGATATGAGAATATAACCACCTGTTAGACAACTTTGGACGAGATCATGCCAAGCTACACATCCATAACTCCAACAGAATCCAATCAGCGATTTGGGAGAATTTTAAAATTACATCAACAAAAACAATAGAAGAAATACAGTGCCATATATTGAACCAATTAGGTCCTCTGGTACCCAGAATTATCCCGATGCAATGTTAATCAGTGATTTCAAACTTCTGACACGTGGTGCCCGCAATATAGCACAAAACATCATGGTTTCAAGCATATGTCCACGTGTTGACAATATAGAGGCACAAGAGCGAGCAGAGTTAGTCAATGCAGAATTAGACATCCTGTGCAAAGAAATGGGCTATATATTTGTCAACAATGACCCTAAATTCCGCCTAGGGGACTCCTTTATAAATGAAGGTGCTCTCGAGCCGACAGGATTACACTTGTCAAAGTTTGGGACAAAAAAGCTCATCGAAAGTTTTGGATTACCCCATCTAGAAATACGGGACGCCAAACCCGCGCGAAACCGTAACAGACAATCAAACTGGAGCAGAAGCCACAACGTTACCGGTAACGGTACTACTAACCGCAAGGGACAAAAGAAGAATGGTGGACCCAATCGACCACAGCAAAATACCGCCAATAGCTCCAAGCCGTCGGGTGGTACCAAACAAGGGTCCACAGGCTACAACTATGACAATTATAGGGACAACTCTCAAAAGAAGTGTCGAAAATGTGGCGAGAAAAATCATATCTCTTCTTCATGTTAGCATGAGGCGAAAATACGCTGTGAGTCGTGTTCAAAATTCGGCAATAAAAAGAAGCATTGCTGGCACCTTTTAGACCAAAACGACTTTAACAGCAATTACTCTGATACAGCAAGACATGGCAGACATTATGATCAGGGGTCGGCCAAGAAGACAGTGCCGTAAAGGCCAGCACAACCCCTAGTGTGGCATCTAGACACCACAGAGGCGGTAGACACCATCTAAGTAAAAGTAAATCTAAAAATGTCACCAAACATCTTTATGTTGCATATTGCAACGTGCAAAACCTAGGCAACACTAAAAGGGTTGAGCTTAGTCACTTATTAGAAAAAGAGAAATTCAATATATATGGTATGGTCGAAACATTTCACCAGTCTGAACATAATGACCTTCTTGATTCTCTACACGACAATTATAGGTGGGTTGGCAAAGCAAGATGCCTTAATCATATGAAAAAGTCAGGTGGTGGTCTAGGGTTTCTCCTTGAGAAATCAATTGATGTCTAAGATGCTAATGTGTCAAATACAGCTGGTGATCTTTTTGAACGCCTATGGGTTAAAATTAAAATAAATTCAGAAGTTATGATGCTGGGTCTCACCTACTTTCCCAATGATAACACCGACAGGGACGTGAGTACGGCCCTTACAAATGAACTGATAGAGAATATAAGTAGTTTTAAGAACTTAGGCTATGAATGTCTCTTATTGGGAGATTTCAACGGTAAAATGTCAAATTTTAGAATAAACAATAAGGAAAGTTTTAATGGGACTTTATTGGAGAATATAGTTGAAACCACCGATTTAAAGGTTCTGAATGGTTCACTTTTATGTGAAGGTACTTATACTTGGCACTGAGGTACGCAGAGATCCACTATTGACTATGCTCTGGCAACTGACAAACTGTACACATACCTTGACTCCATGATTATTGATGAAGAGGGGTGTTTTGATATTTCGAGCGATCATAATACCATCTATCTTAAGTTCAACTTAGATGTGTGTAATCAGAGTAACTCAATAAGTGAAAAGCCGGCGTATTTACGATGGAACATTGCAAATGTTAAAGACTGGGGTGTTTTTCAGCGGGAGCCCTCGTCTCACCTCGCTGACTTTGAATGCGAAGAATTTACCTCTGTAAACGACGCTTGGTTGACATGGAAGAGAATTATACATGATACGGCTACTTCCGTAATTGGAAAGAAAAGGGTTAAAGTTGGTCAATATCTTGACAAAGAAGTAAAGTCGCTGATACACAGCCGGCGCATGGCCAGCGAGTTCTGCAAGTTCTGGTCTAGGCAGACTACTTTCAATCCTGATGCAATAAGAGACATGTGGGAGGAATATTTCAAGAAGAAACGTGCAATTCAAGACAGAATATATTCCAAGAAAATCAGAGATAAAATAAGGGTTATAACTCTCAATTCACAGAAAGGGTCTAAGAACACTAGGGGATACTGGCGCATGTTGCGGCGCCTTAACAAAAATAATTCGTATCCGATCAGAATTAGTGATCCCAATAATAAAAATAGACTCATTGATGACCCCCCATGAAATAAGCAAAGTTCTTACCTCTTACTGGCAAAATCTTGGTGGCCAGTCACCAAACGAAAGGTCTGATGTGTTATTACGCGATAAGGTAAGCAAGCTATATGTAATTGCACTGAAAGCATAAATAGTCTTGCAGAGGTCCGTATTAGCCAGGATTTGATAATTCTATGCATCTCCAAGTTAAGAAATGGGAAATCCAGCGGTTTTGATGATATTCCAAACGAGTTTTTAAAATTCGGTGGGCCTGCTATTGTAATTACGCTGGAAAAACTTTTTAATTTATGTAAACTATGTGAGATGTTCCCGGATGATTGGTTTAAGGGTATGATCAAGCCAATTTTTAAAGCTGGCAAACCTGAATCTCTGGATAACTATCGTGGCATCACTGTGACATCAAATGTTTACAAGGTATTCACAGCTGTAATGGAAAGACAAATTATGCAATATATACAATATGAGGGTACACTTGGTGAATTACAAGGGGCATATAGAAAGGGCCGACGTCTGGAAGACCAATTTTTTGTACTTAAGGATTTGTGCAGCCTAAGAAAAGACGAGTGTAAAAAGTCTTGGCTTGCTTTTCTCGATCTCAGAAAGGCCTTTGATACCGTAAATAGAGACCGTCTATTCTATGAACTTTGGAACATCGGAATCCAGGGCAAGGCATGGCGGCTTATGAGAGCATTATATGAAAGAGTTGCAAATAAGGTTATCTTTGGCCCTGTCGAGTCTGATTGGTTTAATGTAGTGAAGCAGGGATGTATTTTATCCCCTACGTTGTTGTCAGTCGTAATGAATGACCTAATCAATATGTTAAGAGACGAAATGCTGGGAATTCAATATAAAAATCGGATCTTGCCAGCCCTACTTTACGCTGACGACACATACTCCTCGCTGAAAACCAAGATCAACTTAAACGAATGCTCGAAGTAGCTAACTCGTTTGCACTTAAATGGGGAATGAAATTTAATGGAGCTAAATCTAAGGTCATGGTTATTGGTAAGAGGTTAGACAATAAAAGAATATGGTTATTGGGTGACACGCTCCTTCAAGAGTGCAACATGTACAAATATCTTGGTATTCAATTTTGTCAATCACTTTCAGACGCTAAACATATTGGTACGTATCTGAAGCCTAAAATGTCTAAATTAGTAGGATACATGTGTAGCATCCTAGTATCACACGAGAATGTAAACCGGGTTACTTTTGGCGACAGTCTATGGAAAAGTGTTCTGATGCCATCAGTTTCTCATGGATGTGCAGTATGGCTCTGTAACTCCAAGACAAGTACGTCATCTATTCAGTCTATGCAGTGTGCAGCTGCACGAGCTATATTACGTATCAAATGTACTCCTTCTATTACTGCTACATTGGGCGAACTTGGCTGGCTACCGTGTGGGCTGGTCCTGGATAAACTGAGGATTAAGTATTTTAACCGACTACGACATGATGTACCGGATACAAGGTTGTGTAAGCAAATATTTGATGACATGGAATCAAATTTTGTAAATAACAAGTCGTCATGCTGGAATTATTTTAATGAAATTAAACGTATTTTAGTTAACGTAGGCTTAGATTACGGCATTACAAATAAGAAAGTTGACCTTCCCTCGGTTTTCCACAGATTAAGTTTGGATAATTTTAAGAACAAGTTCTTCGAAGAAATAAATGACAAAAGTTCACTTTCCTTTTATAAATTCTGTGAAAAATCTACTTTAGCAGAAAAGTACCTTTTCTCCTGTGATGACTTTGAAGGTAGAAGATTGAAACTTAAAGCTCGCACAGGTTGTCTAGGGCTTCAGACGGACTTGGCCCGTTGGGGATTGTCTGACGGGAAATGTAAGTTATGTAATAATGGGCAAGAACATTTGGAACATTTCCTATTTGCTTGTAAAGGTCTCCAAGACCAACAAACAAAATGTCTTCTGAGCCTGGAAACATGTATTAAATCAGTATGCCCTTCTACTTGGGTGAGCTTTGTGAACGCATCCCCCAACACAAAAGCACATATGCTTCCAAGTGATGAAAACATGGATGGTGTCTGCCGGGAATTTTTAAAAGAAGCTTGGAAATACCGAAGTCAACAACTAGAAAATGTCTAGCATGCACAAACTGCTGGTAACTAACGTTTCAACATTATTGTTTTAGTTTGTAGTTTTCACTTGTGTTTTATATGTATTTACTGATCCATACACTGTACTTGAACGCACCGTGGATCACCCTGGTCCGCTGGTGCCCCCTGTGTAACGGGGTAGATTTCAATAAATTATTATTATTATTATTATTATTATTATTATTATTATTATTATTATTATTATTATTATTATTATTATTATTATTATTATTATTATTATTATTACTATTATTATTATTATGTTAATGAGTACCCTAACAGTTCGGACAAGACAAATTTTGAAGATTTTTAACACACACACACACACACACACACACACACACACACGCACGCACGCACACACACGCACACGCACACGCACACGCACGCACACTGGAGCATACCACTTTGTATAACCATTGTTTGTACCAAGACTTGACCAAAAATCCTACTCAAACTATTGGAGCAATGAATATAATTTTACACCTAGCAAATCTGACCATTTTAACAGCACTTTAAATTATATAAAGCCGAAATGTTCCAAAGAAATAAAATCCTGCTTACTAATAATGGCAGATCTCCACCAGAAAATAATTCATTTCATTTAAAAATGCATAATTTGGCATCCATTTAGAAAAATTCTCTTATTTGTACCAAAAAATCCTGCTGAATTTAGCCTTTTCTAGCCTTTTTATTTTTTAACAAAAATCCTACTAACTCCTACTTTTTTGTCAAAATCCTACAAAAAGTAGGAAAATCCTACTCAGTACAGACACTGTATAAGCTTGGCAGAGACCCATCCACATCCACGTCAAGATTGAGCACAATCCGACCGGCTCTTCGTACAAATCGATGAAGAAAACTGCAGACAACTATGGCCAACGGATGTTGTCTCTTATTTGCCACTGTAACGGCTAATTATTATTTTTTTTCTGCAGCACCCCCAAAAGAACCACAACTGCACATCCTTTTTTTTTTTAAATATCCCAACCTGCCTGACAGCCCCTGAGAATAGTCAGAGTATATAGCAACGACGCGTCGACAAACTTCAGCGGCGCACACTGACAAGTCAATCGTGAAAATCGAGATCTTTTCCGGTCCCGCGGATCATAACAAATACCACAATCACTTGCAACTATTATTTATTTTTAGGCACATCCATGATGCACATTGTCAATACCTTGCGTCACGGCCAGGGATTTTGTTTTGCCAAAAGTGGCAACGGATATCGGGAAAATTGCATTCCTTTTTGCGATCAAGTGTTGACTGTAGCAGCCTGCTTGTAGTGACAGGAACGCGAAGCACCCCGCAGTAGTCCGTACTGACTGCGGAACAAGGGATAAGAGGGCCGCGCAACTCAAAGCAGTCATCTTGACTATGAATAGATCAGAAACTGGTCTACCTTTGATAAAATATTAGAATGTACAGAAACAGACCCTCAGAGCAATAAACAGAACTAAAGAGCCACATAGAGAGAGAGAGAGAGAGAGAGAGAGAGAGAGAGAGAGAGAGAGAGACTGCTTTGTCTGTTGTGGGGGGGGGGTGAGGAGGTAAGCGTCTGGATGTCTCTGAACTCATTTTTCAAACAGGTGGAAAGCTGTAGAAGTATAGGGTTCATACATCATCTGTAGCCTCTATCGATGACTTGCAAGGACTTTTTCCGCACGACATTTTACATTTTCAGTGATACATTCACACAAACACGTCACACTTGGCAGTTTTACGGTGTTTCCAATAACTACCATAAAGTTTGCGTATGATGGCACCGTGTCAGTCGCTAAATTTCGACAAATACGTAAAACTAATAGTCCCCCCCCCCTCCCGAGCTTAGGAAGTTAAAATAACATCCTTTGCAATTTAACTGAGAATGTTACTTTTTTGCATCTTATGTTACTGCATTTTTGCACTCCTACCAAATACAGATCCAAGCACTTTTGGTGTATCTTTTCCCCCAAAACCGTATTAATAACAATGATAATAATAATAATAATGATGATGATGATGATGATGATGATGATGATGATGATGATGATGATGATGATGATGATGATGATGATGACAATAATAATACGTTAATATTTTTCATTATTATCATCATTATTATAGATACCTTTATAATTTTATTTTAAAATGTTTTGTTCAGGCCTTGACAGTTGTCTGAAAGTATTCAATGACGTGCCAAATATCTCAAGAACCGGTTTGCGTCATCATGTGTCTTGAAGCAAGATGATAAAATCAACGTTTGTTTTGAAGACAGTTCTCCTAAGATCGAACGTAATTTTTGTTGACAGCAATATGGAGTGGAATAGAAAGGTTCACACGCTGAATAATAGTTTAAGTTCATTACTTTAACCTTGTGTGCGCACTTGTCAACAGCGCCAAGTCGTTGGTCTGTTCAGTTTGCACGCACCTGCATGGAAAGATTGGCCCACCCAATTGAACCTTTATTATATAACTTTTGATAACCTTCATAGCTCTTTCAAACTTTGAATGAACGTTTACTAGCGGTCCTGCACAACATGGCATGTAACTGGGTCTGAACAACCCTATTTTTTAAATGAACATACATATTTTGACATGCAGACAATTTCATTACACATAGACGTTTTGTTCATTCCGTTTGATTTTACTTTGGTCTTTTCAGCTGACATACTTGAGCAAAAATACGTCATCATAGCCACAGTAAAATAATGTATCTACTCTACCTTTGGTAAAGAAGAAAGGAAACTGAGTGTCGCCTGATGGTGATTTTCACGATTAAAAAAAAAAATGGAATAAAAGATTGGCCGACGTGATACTCACCCACAAGCACAAGATATTGAAAATGGTCATGGAGAGATGGCCGGCTGTTCTTGTCTTGTGCCCAAGTGTTAAGTTGTTTGTTCTATTGCGCAATTAATACCGTAAGTTTGTCCTGCATGTCACTTGCTTACCTAAAATCTTGGAAGAAATATACACGCCTGGTGACCAGGTCAAAGGTCAAAAGACCTGCTTGCTCTGAGATTCACAAGACCTCAGTGAACTCGCGGAAATCGGATAATTTTAACACTTGGCCACACAACGGTTATGTGTGGATGGGGGCCTATAGCCCACTAAATCATGTAAATTACTGTGCCCAAACAAAGCTCATAGCATACATGACAATAATAAGATTACATCATAAAAATAAAATGTGTTCCCCCCCCCCCAAAAAAGCCGTTTAAGTGTGTTTGTTGGGGAAGATTAATCGTTGTGTTCGTTATTGGTCCGCCACATGTCTGCTTTAGCTCTAAGTATCAGTACAAATAAAACATCTGGGAAGGTATGATGAAATACTTGGTATTATATTGACATAATACCATATTGATTCTAAGACTTAACCTTATTTCGCTATTAAAACGAATGGAATGCATTGTAATTAAATAGTTTCATCGCCTCTGCGTTATGTATGAATATATACCTTTTTATGGTAAATATATTCAGTCCGACAGATTAACCTAAAAATACTGCAGTACTTTCATTCTGACTCTTTCAGAAAGTATACGTGAGAGGTCTGGTTGTACCAAACCGTTCTAAAAAGTCAACACCTTCACGCGGTGGGCTCTGGGCACCAAGCGGTTGAAACTGTTGGTAGGTCATTTTAACCTCATTTGTCCCGTTATGATCACTTTGCTGCTTACGTACCCTCCCCCCCCCCCAATCCCCGTAATGTAAGGTGTAATTCACTTTTATAGTCTTACATAGAACGACACAAAACATCACAGACGTAAAATGTTATGTAACCGCTCCTAGAGAGCTATGAGAGACTATAAAGAAAATGAAAACGAGAGAGAGAGAGAGAGAGAGAGAGAGAGACAGAGAGAGAGAGAGAGAGAGAGAGAGAGAGAGAGAGAGAGAGAGAGAGAGAGAGAGAGAGAGAGCCTCCATCCTGGACAGGTCCATCAGTACTGCTCCTTCATCTTTGCCTACTCACAGCTGAGCAGTGCAGGGTATTTATTTTCACCTATGATATCGTCAGAAAAGTAACATGTACCTTCACTTATTGCTTTCTATATTAGTTTTAACTGCAACTACAGTGAAGGACAGTGTTAAAACTTTGCCCACTCCTTGTTCCATAAAAATTCATAAACTATTCATAAGTACTTTACAAACGATATATAACTGTTGCGTTTGTGTTATTTTCAGCTTGCATGTATTTGGGAACTTTCATTGAGTGCATTATACCATACTATACTGTGTTCAACATGCAACAGAGTGAGCCAAACTGACCATAAAAATGTTCAAATGCTGTACGATAAAACCACAGCGCTTGTCTTTGTTCATCTGAAAACGCACCAAATTCACAGGAAGATGTTTTATTGTGACTACATGGATCTCGCAAGATACGACACAAAAATTAATGTCCTATCAAATCCAGGGTAGAAATTAACTTTTTTGCGAGTTGTCCATGCAGAACCAGGGCATTTTCTCAAGTTTCCCGAAGTTGTCTATTCACTCCAAAGTAAACAATTCATCAAGTCACACAGCACTTGGTAATTTTGCAATGACCAGTGATCCTGTGTAGTCGATTTACCTTATTGCATATCGAAAAAATATTGATCCTTCGCACAATAGGATTGTACGCGTTCAAGTCAAAATGAAAAAAAAAAAAAAAAATACCGAAAAGGTCGACGGAGGATCCATACAAGCTAGGCTACTGAATTGGGCATAGGATGATCTACGAATCCTAAATACCAGTATCCATCACGTGGTTCTACAAGAAAATTAAACTGAAAACAAAAGTAAATGAATTTTGTCAGCCAGAATGTCCAGCTGCCCCCCCCCCCCCTCCAGTAGCTGTTGGTGGTCTCTGAAGGCGAGTGTGGCTGGTTGTCTCGGTAACAAAAAAAGGAGCATTCTCATTGGCTATAAAAAAAATGAAGGATATACGGACTTACGATGCTATTTCGTTAGGACATATTCATATCTAAATGCGGTCCTACTCTAGCACCTATTTATTGAGCAAAAGAGGGAGCCACCTGCATCAGGGCGGATCCATGTATTTAGCATGGTCAAAAGTACTCTCTCAATAAAATAAACAACACGAACACAGAATAATCTTAAGAAAATGTGTCAACATATATTTGAAACATAAAGGATGCCTAAATAGACAAGACATAGGCTCTCTTTTGGTTGAAAATGTATTATTTATGGATATTTATAATACAAATCTGCCCTGATCATGGAGGAAGCATCAGTCTGTTGCCCCTGCAACACAGGAAGTGAGCAGGATCGCAGTTAAATATGAATGTCTTCTATTAGGAAGCGGTATCTTCCCTTGGGAAATACTGAAAGTTGTCAGGGTAATATTTCTCCAGCTTTCTAATTGGACAGCCTCAATTTGCTCCCCATTTTGATGTGGCTGCATCCCTGTGAACACACTATGCTGGAGGACCAAAAATGCAGTGTGAAGGCAATTTTAGTACTATATTTCAGGTACATGGCTTGTTCACTCCAAGTGCGTGTAATTCGGCCATGGACGACGCTGTCCTGGCTTACAGTATTCTTCACGCGGTTGGTCTTATTTTTATCCAGTAATTATAGTTGTCTTGTAAAAAAAATGAATTAAAGAGACAATGTTTAAATATAAGTTTATATTTCTGAAAACAATTGAAATTCATAAGCGCACTACTTAAAAGTGGTACCCAAGCTCTGCTAGGATGATATAGATTTCTACTAGGATGATATGGATCAGGTTATCATCCGGTCCATATTTTCCTGTTTTTATGACTGATACAGCTGGATCAACATCCACCTCTTGGATGGCAGTGCAACCAGGTTAAACCTTTCACAGTTAACCTGGTAGCACTGCAATCCAACACGACCCAACACATGGAAGCTGAACTTGTCGACATTTACACACATTTTGTAAGCTTGAATATGGTATTACCAGATGAACCCCTATTAAAGCATGGCTGAACTTGACAAAAAGGATTGTATCAGCAGACAGGATGCCACGCTCCCGTGCTCACGCTTTACCACTAGTCACGGGCCCTCCGTCTTCAGAATCTAGTAGGCCTAGCTGCCAGTACAATCCGGTCATGCTTCCTTGCTAGTTTTACTTCAGACCCCTTCTCAGTTAATTCATTGTAAAACAAAATAGGTGATGAATATTACGAAAATAAATGATGGGGCAGTCAGAGCGTCGAGCTAGAACAAACCAGGCCGCAAAGTGGCCCTGGCGAACGATCGAGCGTGCGAAGCGAGTGCTTCCTTGTGTTGTAATCCACTTATCGACACATTAAATGGCGTAAAACAAGGCTGCATCCTCTCGCCCACGCTTTTCTCAACGGTAATGACAGATTTGGTGGCAATGTTAAACAAAGAAAATGTAGGTGTTTCTTGTGCAGATCGGCTGATACCAGCATTGCTGTATGCTGACGACGTTGTTCTGTTGGCAGAGAACGAGATACAACTCTCTAAAATGCTGCTTATTGCAGATAATTTTGCTGTTAAATGGGGTCTAAAGTTCAATTCAAAGAAATCAAAAATATTATTAATTGGTAAAAGAGTAGACCCTCTCAAGAAGTGGGTCCTAGGAAACTCATGGATTGAAGAAGCCAATACGTACAGATATCTTGGTATAATCTTTTCCAGGACGTTATCAGATTTGACGCATGTTAATGAATATCTAGGTCCTAAATTAAGGAAATTAAGAGGGTACATCACAAGCATTCTTGCAAAGCATGATGATATTAATAGGATAGTTTTTGGAAACACTTTATACAGACACGTTGCGTTGCCGTCACTATTACATGGATGTGGTATTTGGATGGAGAATACACGCACTAGTAAAAAACTGTTACGGTCATTTCAGTACAAATTGGCTTGTTCAATTCTACGGATAAAAGCTAGCCCTGCATATCTTGCAACCATTGGCGATCTAGGCTGGTTGCCGTTGTCACTTGAGGCCGATAAGCGTAGAATCAAATATTTTAGTTACCTGAAACACATAACTGATAGCCAGAGATTGTGTAATATTGTTTTTAAGGAAATGTGTAAACGCTTCGAGCAGGGCCGGAGTTCATCATGGCCATATTGCGATGAGATAAAAAACACCCTAAATTACGCTGGAATGGATTGGGCATTTTACTCCGAGAATGGTGACTGGCTGTCCGGATTTAGTCATTTGCAGACCGAAGCATGGAAACTGGATTTTTTTCAACCAATTAGACGAATTTCCCACTCTTGATTTGTACAAAACGTTCAAAACTGACATATCATTGGAAAATTATGTTAAACATAAGAGATTTTAATGGCGTCAGAAATAAATTTAGGGCACGTACTGCTACACTAGGTCTCAATAACGACCAAGAGAGGTGGGGTGTCCGTGATAGTTCATGTGATTTATGTGGTTCACACAGGGAAGACATTTTCCATGTATTTTTCTCATGTTCTACTTATGCAGATATTCGGTCTGATCTATTTTATAAAATTGAAGCGCAGTTATTGGCGAATGGTCTTAGTTTCTTATGGGAAGAGTTTATGGCCTCTTCATTAATTAACAAAATGAAATTTTTAATTGGTGATGTTGCGAAGTCACACAGCAAATGTGCATTTCAGATATTTGACGACTGTAGCAGACAATTTCTCAATTTAGCCCTCAGTCGCCGTAGATCAACCTTACAAGTGGAAGGCCATGTGGGACCCACATCGTAGAAGCTCCTTTTTTCTATTTCATATGCCTGGTGCTTCTTTAGTATGTTCATAATTCTGCATACTTTTTTTTTTAGATTGTATGGCTGTACAGATGTAATGGATGCGCCACTGTTGATACCCCGACAGTGGCGCCCCCGATGTAAATGGGGTATATCTTGCACGAATAAATAATAATAATAATAATAATACAGGTGAGGGTGGTAGACCAACCAGACGCAAAAGCAACGTCACGTGGTCAGCCTTGTGTCCTACGATCCAGTCCCCGCCCTGGTTTCATCTTGAGCAGATCACGCAATCCAGCACGGGGAGGTTGAATGTTGGAGCCCCGGATGGGACACGACAGAATATTATTATTTCGTTGCCTCCCAATAATTATTGTGTTTCCACACAGTATATTATTTCGATGCCTCGCAATATAAAAAAAAAACAAAGAAAGAAAAAAAAATTGTACAAGGAGCAAGTCAATGTGGCCCAGATGGGTCATAAGAAAATGTTATTTTTATTTCATTCCCTCGCAATGATATTGCGTCCCTAGAAATACTAAGTATATCATTCCCTTGCAATAATATTGCGTTCCCTTCAAATATTTTATTTCCCTCTCAAGCCTATTGCATCCCCTCGAAATAATTATTTCATTCCTTCACTATACTATAGCATTCCCTCAAAACAAAATGTTAGTACGAAGAACTAAATACATGTAGTTCTTTCCATGGACCCCAACATCAGCGTTATAATGAGGGAGCACTGTACTATGCAATATTAAGGTCAAAGAAATAGTACTGGTAAGGTACAACAGTGAAAATGTCCCAGCATGCTCTCCAGCTGGTATTCCTTAGTGATGCCAATAATGGACTGGAGGCCGGACATGTTGATACTGGGATAAATGATCTGAATATCAACATGCAACCATCCTCTTAAATATGAGCAAACAATACACAAAACAGAGGATCTGGTAGGACAGGGTATTGATTATTCTCAATTACAGATGCACCAACATTATTATTTTATTTTTGAATTTTCAACTTACATGTCGAAAAGGACATCAAAAATACTACTTTGAGAAAAATGGCAATTTACAGCATATTTTGGTGCTTGTGTACACTAAAATATAAACCTATACACTAAAATATTACTATACATATGTGTTCTGAAATTTGCAAATTTTAAATTACATACACCAAAATTGTGAAAATAAAATTTTGTGAACATGCTTTTTGCTTCAGTTCACAGAGGTTGCTTTGGTGCTTCTGCTGTTGGTAAAAATCGAACAGTGCGAAGAGCCACAAAAATGAAAATTCTGTGAAGCTTGGGAAGTAAGTCGATGCTCTGAACATTTTATGGCATCAGTTATGTTCATTCCCAAGGTGTCCGTGTCCCTTCCACAGCATGCGTTTCAGAAAAGAAAAAAAATCACAATTATGCATATTCTAAAGATTTGAATTTTAACTTTTTCCCTTGCAATCTAATCACAACCCAAAATCTTCATTTTTGTGGAGCATATTCTCACGAGAATAAAAACAAACAATGGAATATTATTTTCACTGTGGGGTCTGTATTGGTACAGGATTAAGACAATGGAGCCAAACAGCCCCAAACAGTTCTTTGGTACGTATTGGTTATTGTGGTGGTGATGTGCATGCATTCCACAATTATGTGTGTCAACTTTTACGTGTCTCTCAACATTTCAGGTATTATACCAAGAAAAACAATAAATACTGAAACCATAGATGTTTTTTTTTCTTTCTTTTTTTTCATGTGGTCACATACAAGTCACCCCTGTTTATTTGACTATGTATCGTCACAAGTTTGTAGCACAAAATATGGTTTCAAACAATTTTCCCTGCAGAGGACTGCCATAGTGAGCCGATGGCCATCTCTCCCTTCTTACACAGTCAATTTACAATTCACTGTAATCCACCTTTTTAAGCCTTTCAGTGCTACGCTGGAGACTAAATCAACAACTTTTCTCCATGCCCTTTGGGTGCAATGGGCCTAACAAGCATCGAGGAAAGCTATTGGCCTAGACGATTATTTTTTTCTTTGGAAATACAGACATGCTGATACTTAAATGAAGGCTTTTTCGGAGACACCTGAATGTGGAATCACTATAGAGATGTTTGATGAGCATGAATTTTGTCATTATTAGCACTGAAAGAGTCCAGTCACTGAATAAGGTACAGTCACAGAACACGAACCAAGCACAAGTTTTCACCGCCACCACTCACAATGATGGGATTTAACAGCAGGTCTATAAATGTTACTAATTTGAAATACGATTGTGTCACCAACATGGGAATAAATGTACAACAGTGTTTATTACTCATGAACAGTGGATGCTAAATTATGAAATGTGTGTTTTCTTGACAAGTAAGGAATATATTTTAAGAAGGAATGACGATGAAGTTAGCATGAAATGGAGAATGAAAGCAGTATTACTGAAAGTATGTCACAAGTTTGTTTGGCTGGACAGCCACTGCTTCCCAATTTTAAAATCACAAGACATAATCCTGGCAACACACATAAAATATTCTTGTACCTGCAAAGACTACCTTTCCTTTAGTATTTGTACTTTCAAACTAAGTACAAAGACACTCAGATATATATCTATATACATATACATCATTGAGTTATCCTTTATTGCACATTGATGATCAAAAATTACATATTGTCTCCACTAAAGGGCACACCAATATTGTTACATTTTCACCACAAGAGGGCATAGCAGTCTTATGGGCACACCCCTACCGGTATTAGCTAATATTTGCATGGAGGGTTTTCCACAATTTACCACCATCACAATCTCTTAACTTTACACACCATTAGATCAACGATCAACATTATTTTCAATATAAAAATCTGGGGGCTAACACCCACACGATCCCCTAAGGCACAAAACAAGCCCATCCGAGCTTTCACATAAATACTTCAATTACCAAGTCAAAAACACAATCATTAGTTTATCTTCTTTGAAGAATAAAATGCAGTTATTCTACATACTTTTAAGTGACAAGTCAAGCATTTTTGTTTGTACAGGTAACATGACCACACTTGCATATGTATGGATTTAACAGAAGCAAGTA
This sequence comes from Hermodice carunculata, assembly GCA_964020975.1. Taxonomy (NCBI): domain Eukaryota; kingdom Metazoa; phylum Annelida; class Polychaeta; order Eunicida; family Amphinomidae; genus Hermodice; species Hermodice carunculata. The sequence continues at coordinate 53,586,966 of OZ026627.1, forward strand.
GGAATGCGACTTCAGAAAAATCAGTTTCTGATTGTCAAATTTACTTAATTGGAAATGATTCATGAGTTGAATCATTTTAAAATGAAACCTGCATGCAGATACAATTAACCTCTGTCCAATTATATTTATCTTGAAAAGGAGTTAGAAAAGAATTCAAAGAATTACTTTATTTCCTTCAATTCCAAAAAATTTAAGCAAATGTGGAACTCATAAATATATCATCACTGATCACACTCATTGATTTGTTTATAATATTCGAAGATAATTCTTTTCATAAATAAGAGTTTATCTGTTCAGACATGTCCATCCTGAACTGTGTTTTATCTCAAGCTACTCAGCCTTTTTTTTTTTTTTTTTTTTACATATTGCCTGTCAATTTAACAAAACTACCACAGGGCTGTGATGTAGGAGCCACCTCTAGAGCAAAGCTATGAATAAAAACAAATTTTCTGCAGAACATGATAAGAATATCCAATATTTTGCAGATGTTTTTCTGCACCTATTCCCACCAGCACATGGCAAATGTGCGTGCTGTACGGCCACAGGTCTCTGCATCACAGTTATACAACTCTCCTTCTTCTTGTAATTTTTGCTTTTTATCCACCACACTCTTTGTAACATGTCCACAGCTTTCTGTTCCAGTGAACAACAATAATTTAAAACCAATAAGATACCAAGATTATTATTTTTCATTTTTTTCTTTTTTTCTAAAACCAGCACCTTTTACATTATGTCTCCTTGCTATGTACAGATATATCAGAAATGTATGCATAAACCAGCTGGGTTGTCAAACCCCAGTGCCACCTGGTGAGGAATGCTAGAATTATTTATGATGTATATAGCTATTTGAGGATTAATTATGTCAGTTATAAAATATGCAAGGCAGCCATCAGAATACTCACTCATGACCGTACCTCCTGGAAAACCAATTTACACTGCCTGTCTGATATATTTAAGTTTGCAAGGTGACACTGCACAGTGGGACAAAACGAAATTTTGTCCAAATGCAAATTTACAAAAGAAGCAGTTTAGATGGCCACATCAACATCTGGTAACATGAAGAATGGCTTCAAACTCTACAACCATCTTAGAACTACTTTTATGTACAAATTTCTACACTTCTTAATTACCCTGTATACATTACAGCTGAGAATATGCTCTAGAAAGCCGAAGCAATGATCACAGAGGGAGGAAAACTAAAGAGCCATGGGGGCAGACTATGGGAACAGCTGTATTGCATCCTACATGTACTTTGGCAAATCATTCCTGCAGGTATAAATATTAAAAGGCCACATTACCTTGACCTTGATATATGCAACTACATGAAAATATACAGCAATGCAGTTTGATCTTTATATATTACAACAGATATGGCAAAAATTGTATTTCAGCACTTTATGTGACTGTTTAACTGTAAGTTCGGTCAGCTTTTTTCCTCATTTCTGGTAATTATAATGACTCCAGTCTCTACAGGCACCTGTCATATGAAAAGTGGGCTTGAAAATTCCAAAGACCCAGCCAAGAGACTGTGACACACTGACAGTTTGGGTCTTACTTATATTGTTAACATTCTTTTTCTGTTTTTGTTTCAACAAGCCCATTTTGAAATGATAAAATTTCATCCTACTTACAAAAACTTTAAACATCAACATGTGCTCACAATAGGAAAGGTAACAAGTTGCAATTCCACAGGTATTCAGCTGAATTCAACCCAATATGCAAAATTCTTGCAAGGTAGAGTTGTGTATTCCCCTTAGATTGCATGTTAAAGTTACCCTGAATAAACTAGTTACCAGGACATTACAGTAGTCCCTCCTTTGAGAGACCGCCCCTAGTGCCACCCAAAAGGCGGTCACATAAAGCAGGTGGTCTCTCAAAGGAGGTGTAAATAACATGAAAAGTACTACAATAAGACCTGACAACTGTGGTCTCTCAAAGGAGGTGGTCTCCCAAAGGAGTGGTCTTTCAAAGCAGGGACTACTGTACTAATATAAGAGAATTATCATGGAAAAAATTGAGTTTCTTCATGCAGTTGCTTTTAAGTTATGAAGTTCCAAATTACAATAGAAAGTAATGCAAATATACAGCCCTACCTTTCCTGAATCTAGTGCCTTCTATGGCAGAATATAGTCTTTTTGCTCTTCCCTACTGATTGCATCTCAGTTGTGAAGTTACATACTATAAATGGTTAAAGTCACATTTGTCAAGCATTACAGCAATAGAATGACAAGTTACTAAAATGCCACTTTAACCCCTTCCATTCTTTTATTTGAAAATCCCTCTATTTCCATTTTAAGTTTGATATTCAAGAGGCTTAAGTGACCTAAAGTCAAGGCTTAAGATGTGGACGGCAATATTACTGTTGCTACATCTAACAGAACCAAGAAAGCTGAAATTTTTTTTTTATTTGGCTATAGATACTATTTTGGGACAATGCTCAATTTTAATTCAAAATTACCAAAATTCATGCCTGTTGACTGAGAAAAGAATTTATATAGTAAACACAGCTGTATGGAAATGTTTGTGCACAATGCACTTTATCCAGTGCAGACTTTTCCTTGAATGAAGTTGGTGCTACCACCTGCTGGCAAAATTACAAAAATCATGAGCCTTGAAAGTTTGATTCCTTTTTTTCTCTCTCTCTTTTAACACATAAAGCAAGTTTGTATCATGTCTGTGCAAGTCAACTGAGATTTTGTTTTCAAATCTGTTCATTATGTACATAACAGCAGACATACATTGAAGCAGAAAATCTAAATTACATGTATGGTACATATATAAACACCTTTCATCAACACAAACCAAAACTTTGTAGTATACAACCAAACTTGAATTCAGCGGACTGTGTGTAACTAGTTCTGCAACATGCGTGGGAAACCCTTATCCCTCATCACATAACTGGAAGCCAGTCAGACTTCTACCAAAGCGTTAAATGGGCAAAGTAGATTAGCTACAGGCTTCAGTTACCCAAGCATGGGTCCTTTCAATTTTCCTTCACATATCTATCCATTTATTTTTGTCAAAATGTCACTGATCACTTACTTAGTGTAGCAAAATAAATATAATATAATACATATATAATAGTAAATGGTGACTTAAGTGTATGCTTAGTTACAATGTAATGTTTTACTAGTAAATGAGATCTGAACAAATACAGCTGGCCTGGCATAATGGCACCATTTAGACTGGTCTAGGACCAATCAGTTACCATGGTAACATTACTTATAACCATGGTAACAGGACCATATACATGTACACATACATATACATGTGGTCTTACTTTAATTATCAACATGGAACTGTGCAAGTCAATCCTGCAGCCTCACCTAACGGAAATACAGACATCACTGAACATCATTGGTCTAAGAGGTCTAAGACCTCCTTGAGATGACAATAGTGGAGCAAAGGACCCCAGGTGGCAGCCCTAGACAGTGTTCATTTGCATATAATTGGTTATTTGCTTTGCAAAAGCTTCAAAGGGATTTGTTGTTATACAAATGCAGTAAAACCTCTCTAACTGAACACCTCTGTATACCGAACACCTCTCTATACTGAACACAATTTCTCAGTCCCAAATATATACTTTCAATGCTATCAAACCTCCCTATACCGAACACTTCACTATACTGAACACTTTTTTCCAGTCCCAAGGGTGTTCGGTATAGGGATGTTTCACTGTAAGTACAACTATGCAATTGGTCAACCTCAAGTGCTGCCCTCTGGGGTCCTATAAGAGTCTATTGTGGTAACAGCTGCATCATTTCCTGGAATTGTGCCATGGAGAAAGCTGGAACTGGGGTGTCACATACACTAGTCTGCAAGGTGGCGGCACTGCTTGTGTCACATGACCTTTTAAACCAATGAATAAAGCTGACTTTTTTTGATCTGCAACATGTCTCCAGCTGGAGGAAACCAGGGGAAGTCACCTGCTGAAGGTGTCATGTTCCCTTAAATTGTCTTCAGATGCTGTTTTAAAGGAGCAGCCTCAAGCCTTGATCAATTCAATGTACCAACATACAGAGGTCTATATTTCTGAAATTTTTATGTACCAAAAAAAAAAAAAAAAAAAAAAAGAGAAAGAAAGAAAGAAACTAGCAAGTGTCAAACAACTTATTGTAATTTTAAAAAAATGCCACACCAAATGTTCTGTCTCTCATGCTTTCCAATGTACCTTTGTCCTCAACATCATATAACTGAAAATTAAATTCAGCATTGAAAGGGTTTTCCCTTAGCAATTCTTTGATAAACCCACTGGTACCTAAGGCCTTGGATAGTTCCTCTACAGATTACCACACATAACAATGCCTGGCTTATAAAAATACATATCTGGAGATTGCGTGGAGTATTCTACAAGTCTCTTAAACTGACAAAAGGTACAAGTATCTAGTGTTTGTACTGGAATGGACAGCTTGCGGACTGAATGCTAGCTCAGTGCGGCCATTGTTAATATTTTTCACTTTGCCTGTTAATTAAGAATTACTAAAGGCCTCACATGATCTCCCTACCAAATTCCCTTTATTCCCACAACTGATCAAGATTTTCAATATCTAGATTTGTTCCTTAAATGAAACAGCAAATTTGCCAACACAGAAGAACTTCCTACATTGTTTTTGACCCAAGATAATTTCCGAGTTCCCCAGCACTCCCCCCACCCCCTATTTGAAATGAGACATTCCACACACCAATCCTGCTGGATGTTTTGTAAGCAAGTCTTCCTTTGATCCCTGAAGAGTAAAAATAAAGCCTTAGATTGAAGGATTAAACAGAAAAAAAAATCAGCAGAAGTTAAAAGCATTGACCATTAAAACCCCAGATTACTTAACCCTTTCCCTGTGGAACTAAAACTGAGTCAACAGCTTCCCTGAGGCCTATTATTTCGATTGGTCTCATGTGGAATTTTCTGAATTATTTTTCACTGTTGTTGAAACTAGTCATTAAAGCAGACAACATTTGACCCCTAGTTGCTTGTGACCAGTTGAAGGGGGGGGAAGGGTTAATAATGACGGACTCTTACCTGGCCATGCAGTCAAAGCATTTGTACCATTTATTGCATCCAGGAAAGACCACAGAACCAGCAGTGAACAGCCAAGATAATCAAAGTTATGTCAATCGTTATCATTATTTTTTTTAAGATATAGATATTTCAAGACCTAACATGTGAATCTTGCATCAAGTTCCTTATATGGACGTACTAGTTTGAAAATGGACCCTCCTACCCTGCTTCCTATTGGCAGTTTCCATAGCAATCATCATGGATGATTGACAGTTTTGGATAAGTAAGTGCAGGAGGATGACTAGGAAGTGGGCGTGTCCTGGCCAAGAAGATTGACATGAGACTGATGTGAGTGTTATCAACAACAATATCCAGCAGAGACACCCAACATCAAGTCATTTACCCACCTTATCACAACTGGGGCATCTTTACGAAAATGATGCAGATCTGACTAGTTTATGATCCAATATGTGGGTTTTCATTTGTGAGAAAACTACAACTTCCTTAAAGGTGACATGTCTCACCCGTAAACAATATTATATCACAAAATGTGCCTTCAAAATGACACCATTTTAAGCAAATTCCACCTCAATATAAGATAATGTCCTTGTTTTCTTTGCACATTTTGCAAGATAACATTCTCCAACAGCAAAAGGTGACCAAAGGGGGCTGTACAGTTGCCATTGATCCAAAGTCCTTAATTCAGGAATACGTCCATGACAAACCCTATTGCTCACAGTACCATTTAGCAAAGCTGGCCTGATAGAGAACAACAGGCAGGACCAGTAGAAGTGCAGTATCCAATTCTCAACTCCCTGCCAGTTGCACCAAGTCAATAACCACATATAAAGCCTCTCTCACTTTCCATTGGTCGTGGGAGATGCCTGTTCTTGTCTCTGATCTTCTGCCGGTTTAACAGTGTCACTCTTTTCATCCCTTTCTGAAGGCATGGAGGCCATTACTCCATTTTTCTTTAGAATTGGCTCTCCGTTTTCACTAGCACTGTCTGTTGTTTTTTGGGCTTTGATATCATTTTCTATTTCCATATTCCACTCCTGTTGTTCATCCACCTCATCTTCGGGATCGCCTTTCATACCCTTAAGTTCCTCCTCAAAGTCCCCAAGTCCATATTGCTGAGCTATCCGTAAACCTTCTTCAAACAGTGTTTCCTGCACTATCAGCCGTGATTTTGGTAAGCCTCTCTTTGGCGTGCTGTTGTGGCTGTCCTGTTTGCCTCCCTCTGGTTCCTCGCCATCAGCATTACTATTCTGTGGTGACGAAGAGCCACTAGTCGGGAGATACGACGAGTCTGAAAAACATTTTTGGGAGTTTTTTTTAACAATAAGTGGATCAAAGCTATATTGATATTTTTTCAGTCAAACTCTTATGCTCCCCCCCCCCCCCCCAAAAAAAAAATCTTTGCATTTTTCTGACTCAGAAAATACACATATAATGTGACTATCAGTTTTCACTACATATAATTATAAAGGTATAATATTTAAAGCATGTATCTGACTTTCACTCTCACATTATGAAAATTCCTCAAGCCCCCTGTGCAACAAATACCAATAGCAGATGTTTTTCCATGTAAAGTGTCAAAGGCAGCAACAAGTCTAGTCTCTTGTCAACACAGATAATTCAAAACTTCAAACACTACATAACCACAGAAGGTAAGCCCTTGGAGAACACAGATTAATCTCATTCCATATGACAGTGGTCTGTGGTTTTTAGACTGTGGAGAATATACATGCATAGTTATCTCAGTGCATAGTATAATGGTAACAGAGTGGTCAAAAGCGGCTCAGATCTTGGAGCATTGATTCATCTCATTCTATAGTGCAATATTAGATGGTGCTTTGAAGCTTTGGAGAAGATTGATTTATCTCATTCAACAAAACAGTGGTCAGTGGTTTTTTTTAGGCCTTGGACAATATAGATTTAATCTCCTTACATACTACTTTGGTAACACAGTGAGGGGCCTAGTCCAGCCACCAGCTAAATAGCCAAATGTTCATGTATTTTGCAATTTCGCCAAAGAAATGTGTACACAACTAAAATATTTTGAAATAAATTATTAAAAGGCCATGACAGAGTCTTTGTAAATTCTACCAATATTTCCAATTTTTACTGTACACTTTTGAAGTCTAAATCTGTCCCTGAACATGTGTTTGTATGGTGTGTAAGTCATGCTGTAACTGCGGCATGATTTGACCATCAATGTAAAAAAAATACTGCCAGTAGTATATTGACTTGCCATGCAATGTACAAACTGGTGGCATCATAACTTGCTAACCAATACAAAACCACTACACACTGTACCATGACTGGTCAGTCAGTCAGTCAGTGAGGGAGGGAGAGGGAGAGGGAGAGGGAGAGGGAGAGGGAGAGGGAGAGGGAGAGGGAGAGGGAGAGGGAGAGGGAGAGGGAGAGGGAGAGGGAGAGGGAGAGAGAGAGAGAGAGAGAGAGAGAGAGAGACCTCTGTTTACTGGGAATTTGATTTTCAAATCTATCGTACATTTGAGGTAAATGGGGCCTGGTATTTAATAAAGACAACTTGTGCTCTGTGTCACCTACCTGTGTCTTCTCCATCCTGATGGTTCCCACTTGTCTGCGATGCAGCAATTCTGAAAGAATAAAAATATTTACAAGTCACCATTATGCATTACCACACCACTGCTGAGAACTCTAGACAAGCTGTTCTGGTACTTGAAAGTACGCTCTTTTTGTCACAAATCTGGATATCTACTACTTTGCTTTGCTTTGATTTTACACTATTTTATTTTAATTATTACATTTTATTTCATCTTATCATCATCATCATCATCATCATCATCATTATCATCATCATCATCATCATCATCATCATCATCATCATCATCATCATAAGGTCATATCTGTCTGCTTTACCATTACAACACTTACTTTTGTAAGCGTCTCATCTTTCTCATGATGTCGCTCTGTTCTGACAATAGGTGGAGCTGCTTTGTGGTGAGTGCTTCAACCTCAGTCTGTAAACTGTACACTAGGGGGTAGTTTTCCTTGGCCTTGGCCTCCATCACACGAACTTTGACCTCCTCTTGTACCTTGGTGATCTCCATACCTTCCTGAATGATGGCTGCCAATCTGTCCTGAAGAGCACAAAGGAAAATGAATTATTGTTGGTTTCTCAGGTACTCTCGTACACACCAATGGATTCACAGCATTGTTTTGACAGTAGATGATATGAAAAACACAGAGCTTGTCCGTGGTATCTTCAGATTAATTGTGACACTTATGTGGGAATGTAAGGGTGGCCCCTAGTATGCTGGTACAGGTAATAATTTTGTCCTAGTACAAGGTATGGAAAACAAAATTGTATAAATAATGGTTGGTATGAAGTACAGAAATTAGAAAGACTTCCAGTTCGCAAATAAAAATGCCCAGTACGCCAGCATGGAAAACTGCTTTACCCCACCCCCACCCCCGACTCTGTTTCTCTGCTTTCTGAGAGACACTGTATGTGTTATCCATTCTAGTGTTTTTTTGCCCATAGTTCTGCACACTTCCACTTTTTCGTTTCTGCCCAAAGCTGAAACCGCAGGCGAAGCATGGTGGCAATGCAAAACATTCGTGTCTGTATGAACCTTGACAGTTTCCAGTTTCTTCTGCCTGTATTTATTCCAACAACTGAGTGACAGGTTAAGTGTATCATGGCAATGCCATGCCATTTCAAGGTAGAATGGTGCAAAGAATTCAAGGGAGATTGTTTTGACAAAACAAACAAACAAACAAAAAAAACTCATGTTCTGCAAAATTTGCGACCAACATGCACACACAGTGACAGAGGAAAGAAAGAAATTTTGCATTAGGCTGTAAGAATATGAGATTGGAAGCTGTCAAAGACCACAGTGAAATCCGATGTCCACAAGCAGTGTGTGACCCTGTAATTGTATATTACAAGGAGAAAACACAGCATAGTTCATTTGGCGTTTAAGTTGTGGGACTCACCATGGACTTATTAGTCAAGTAGATAAATAGTATAGTATGTCCATTATTTCGCAGAGAAGGAAGAAAGTGGATGTGTCGCCTTTACTTTTAGAGTGAAACAGAGGACAAGGAAGTGGCAAAATTGTCATTTCACAGAAAGAAAGAACACATCAAAGATCATGGTAATATGCTCAGCCTTGTAGTTCCATTTTTTTGTTTGAAACTAATGCTTACAAGAAAGTGAAAATTACAAGAAACTGGAAAGAAAAAACAAACAAAAAAATGGCTATACAATGCTACATGTGGTTAAGGATATTCCCAGTCATTTAGCACTTCACCTGCATTCCTGGTCATACCATGTATAGTTTAGGATCATTCAGTAAATGATTTTATATTTATGACCATATTAAAGTGAAAAGCCACACTAGTGTCTAACTTGGGGTAACCAGTTTAACATATGATTTCACCAGACATTAAAATGCACTTAGGTGAGAAGTCACACCAGTGTATCCTGTCGTCAGGTGCTCCTAAAAATCACAATTCAGGGAATATAGCACTGAGTTAAAACTGACATCTTTGGAAAACCGCAGAATAAGAGGAGACTTATTGGAGGTATATATGATTATAAACGGTCATGAAGCTATAGAAACTGGAACTTTCTTTACCTGAAGAAATTATTTAGGACTAGGGATCATAGTTATCCTTTGGAAGTTTCAAGATGCCACTACAACTTAAGAAAGTACTTTTTCAGCAACAGGATAGTTTGCCTTTGGAACAGCCTGCCAGACTTCACAGCTACAGCACCCAGTATAAATTGTTTTAAGAATTACTATGATTATTTTTACTTTGGTCTGTGATTGGTTTTCTTTTACAAGAACTTAGGATATGATTTACTTTTATGGACCTGTGGTCCTGAGCTCTCGTGTGCTTTTTATGTACTCACAATTTTACCCACTAATAAAATGAATTATGAATGAATTATGAATTATGTGTACAGTACCTCAGTATAAGCTCTAAAATGTATAATTAATACATTAGAGGAGTCCCTACAATGCAACAAAATGCTGTTTTCATCACCAAATTTAAACAATTTTCCTGGGGAAGAACCCTGCACACAAACACACACCACTGCCACCCCCACCCCTCAACACGAAGGGGGATATCTCCTTCTCACTTACCTGCCCACCTCAGCGTAAAGTGCCTTGGCTCCTGCCTTGACAGCTGGCTTGTGGATTATTTTTAATGGCTAGTGTTCTCGCTGGTGGACAATTTAGTAAATTTCAAGCCCTGCATATGGTCACATTGTCAATCACTGCTTCCTGCAGAGCATGATAATGACCTGAGTATAATGATTTGAAGCCTTTTTCTTGACAGTCACAAGAGTTCCCGTGACTTTGAGACTTACCCTACACTTCTCCAGTTCTGGACTGTCATAACCAGCGATAGACACGCCCAGCTCCAGTCGAGGCTTCTTGGCTAATGGATCTAACATCTGAGCCCTGTAACAAATAAAGATGCCTTAAATTTATCGTTCTATTGATTTATTGTTTTGCTTTCACTCATTCCATATCAGTCCCTGATTTTTCCATATCATTATCTAGATTTAAGATGACAATTGGATGTTTAAATTCTTCATGAAAAGAGCTTTCGTTCAAGTACCAACATGCCTACAGTCTTAAGTCAGTGGTTCTGGCACTGTCTGGCAAGTCATGCTGCAGCTGCCGCAAGGGCATCTGCAGCATGACTTGCCAGGCAGTGCTAGAACCACTGACCAAGGCCTGTGACCCTAGTATGGAATGAGTTAATATAATGCTGGTATAAAACCTTACACTGTGTACTTCTCCACTGGCATTTGCTTTCAGTTCTCCTGAAAATAGCTTGGGATCTTCTTACAGTTTCACATACAGTCTACTATTCACCCTGCATGACATTTTGAACAAAGCAGTTGTACCATTTTGACTTTTAATTCTATGGAATCATAAGCTAAATTTTGTTTATTGGATCTCCAAACTTACGCTAAACTTGCAAATTAAAGAATCTTGAGTTGGAAATAAGATTTAGCTCCCATCATGCCCCTGTGTGGTCAGCTGACAGCTCTATGTAATGCGCTCTCTATGCTCAGTGACAATGCACACCACATTGGTCATAAAATTAGGGGCAACGAAACTGACAGCTTCTTCTTACAAATGAAGACAAAGCTCAGGATTGAAGATATTAGACAAAAGAGAATGCTAGCATTTGATATTACTTCACACTGTAGCGGGGTTGATCAGGAAAGTGTTAAAAGCACATGATGACCTGTGCTGGTGGTTGTAGGGTTAAATAGCATTTTCCAAACTGTACTACATATTTCCAGTCAGTTGAAAATAGTTACATTAAGTATGTTTGGCCATGCATGATACAAGCAGCAAAAGTATATAATCTTGATACATGTAGCAAAAGTATATAATCTTGATACCAGAAGCAAAAGTAAATAATCTTGCTGGTCAGATGCCCCTTGCCAGCAGCTTATGTAAGTGGATGTGAGGATTATATCTATCTAGAATAAGAACAGCTAAACTCTCCCTGGAGAATTCTGCATTTTCTGACTCACTACCAAAACCCTATGATGCATTATGCTCACGTTCTTTAACCGATTTATTTGCCATGTAAATGTGTCAACTCCACAGCTACACTACAAGGACTGTTTCGTCAGTGCTGGCCTGCTCTAAGGAGGTGTGAAAGCCCCTACCTTCACCACATTAGTATGAGACAACCATGGGGGGGGGGGGGAAACGTCACAGCAATGGCTTTTAACATTTATACTGCCAAGTCTGTAAGTGATTATTTCTAACAAAGGGAAAACTCTGTAGTACCCTGCTTGGTCTTCATGAACAAACAATTAACCCTGTCCTCTCTTGCATTAAGACTGAGCCCAGTAAGATTGAATCAACAGCTGTATTTGGCGTGAATTTGATGCTTCCCCAATTCCTGATCAGAGTATGACTAAGTCTACAGCTTTCCTTGGTACGGGTTGGGTGGAATGCATCCAACCCCCACCAAGAAAAGCAACTGACCAGGGCCTGCCATCATGAATGGTCTTACATTCAAGTCTCATCAAAAACGCTTTCTAGTAATGAGAAATTTATGTAAAAATGTTAAAGCAGAGGACAATTCACATTTGGGCACTTCTGAGCAATTTGAGTGTGAAAGGGTTAACACCCAACCTTTGGGAAGATAACCTGTCCACCTGGGCCTGTAATTTTAATGACCTAGGACTGTAATATTGATAACCTCTCAACCTGGGACTGTAACCTTGAAAACCTGTCCATCTGGGACTGTAATCTTGATAACCTGTCCACCTGGGACAGTAATCTTGATAACCTGTCAGGGCAAGACAATTCTCCCCAAGGTCTACTTGTCCAGGGACAAGTGCTCCTATCTTTTACATGTTAATTTTCACAAATTTTACTTGTCCCCTATCAATTTTTACTTGTCCTGGACAATAGGACATGCAAATTGGTGAGCCCTGCCTGTCCATCTGAGACTGTAACTT
>OZ026627.1:53599659-53648114 GCA_964020975.1 Hermodice carunculata
TGATAACCTGTCCACCTGGGACTGTAATCTTGATAACCTGTCCATCTGGGACTGTAATCTTGATAGGTCTTATCTGCAAGTCTCATTCAAATAACTTTGCCTTACTGTTGAAATTAGTCAATTACATTGAAGCACCCGACATTTGACAAGCAGCCAGTATTGACCAATTTAAGGCGGAAAGGGTTTAGCAACCAAACAATACACAACATTCCTGCTCCAACAGATGGACTTTACTAAGCCACATCAAGGACCGCCAACTAAATGTGATGAAACATTAAGGATTTTGAAATGTTTAGATGTTGCAGTAAATTGGAGATCACACAAAATCCTAGCTGAATCTTTTATTAGACCTGTATGACAATATGAATCAGTTCTATGGGATAAACTCTGCTTCATCAGATCTCCAATGATTATAAAATACACAATTAGCAACATATTCGAACCAAAACTGTAGCAGAAACCAAGCAATCACACCAATTCTATCCCACAAAAATTTTAACATGAAAAATTCTTTGTAGTAGTAAACTGTACATTGAGAGAAAACTGATTTTGGCTTTCTTGAATTTACACAGTGTGAAACTCCCCTGTATTTATGCAATACAATTTCTTATGCCGTAACGGATGTAAACCCACTGTCATCCCAAAATGGATAATTTTTACATTTTTGATATTTCCTCTATCTTTTTTTCTTCTGTTTTTCAAGATGTGTAATCTATCCTGTCATGACTTTGATAATCTACTCCTAAGAAAAATCACAGAAGCCATCACAATGTGTAGTCCTGTCCATCCAAGGTGCTGACAATAGCGGTACCAAAAAAAATTCTCACCTACATATGGATACATCTATTGTACCAAATGTCACACTTTGGTCAAACAAAGACTACTTTAATCAGTAATATCTTGATGTTAGGAATATATTAATTATTTTCCATCATTTGACTTGTACAAAAGATGCAGGGCTGAAAGACGAACAGATATTTTTTGAACAACATCATAACGTGGGACAGTTTGCAACTTTGCCCCTTTATGATATGGAAACTGAGAATAGAACAAATTAATCCCTCACATTTTTTCAGAATGATTGCACAGATGCTACTTCCATAGCCATAACAAAAATAAACATTAACTCAGCTGCACACCTCTTTCAATTTCAAACAAGAGCAAACTTAATATATTGAGTCTTCACTTTTTGCCACCTGTTAACACACTATGTACAGATATGCCTGCTGGCAATCTCTATACAGAAAAGCCTTATGAATTCACGAAGGAACTAAACCAGGGTATCACATGAATTCACGAAGAAACTAAACCAGGGTGTCACATGTTAATCTATTACTCTAAAGGGGTGAGAGACTGCTTGCTGTTTCCCATACATGTTAATGCATGGCATACGCCATGCTTGTCTTAGTGAAGAAAAGTCTTACGGAAATGGTATAGTGCGGCTGCAGCAACAATAACAAAGATGTATTTCATTATTTTCATAAATGTCATTAATGCACTGCCCAACATGACAAAGTTAAATCAATCCTGTTGCACGGACTCACTGTCCAAACTGGAACATATCATGTTCAACCTCATTTAGCGCTGCAAAATGAAACCATTGTCTGTGCCATGCAAAGTCCTAGTGACGAAAGAGTTAGCAAACCACCACAAGCAGTAAATATATTTATGTCAGTCACATTCAGTGGCATTCTTAAACTTGTGAGGCAATATCGCTCTGCCTGTAACTGTACTGCAATGTTTCTCTCATCAGTTCAATATACTGAATGTTGTGGTATGTTTAACTTGTGGACAACTGTCAACTGTAGTGACATGCAGCTCTGTCCTCTTTGGTTGCGATAACCTTTGCCGACTTCCATATAGAGGGCAACACTCGTCAAAGGCATGTCAGCATGTACCTTGACCATTCATATTTACTGCAGGAAATGTAAAGTCATCCGCTGGTCCTGTGGGTGCAATATCAGTGTCAGTCTGTTCTTTTACTTAAATAGATCCTTTTTTGCATTGAAACAATGTGCAAGACAAAATCCCTACCTGGAATGTCCTTTGGAATATTGGTAGCCACTATCTCGGACCACCTGGCGAGCCAATGGAAACAAGTCTTCCCTCCTGGTGAGCAAGGCAGGTATGTGCATACATAATTGAGCGGCTGCCTCATTGACGGAGATCTAAGAAGGAAAAATTATTCAGGTGAAGAAAATAAAAAAAAATAACTTTGTACAAAGTTTCCCTAAAAGCTTAGCCCAGAGACTGTGTGGGAAAAGGTGGGAAACAAATAGATAATGTGACTCACAACATGTAGGAATAAGGTACATGTATTATATGAATTGTGATGCTCTGAATTGTAACCCATGTCAATATTGGAGTACCAACTGATGGTCTATTTTGCAAACAAACTGAGAATGTGCCCAGGAAATCTAGCTTCAAATTGGCTCAATTAGGTAAGTGATAGAGGATTCACAATATGCTCCCCTCCCCCCCCCCCCCCCCCCCCCCGGGTCACTGTCAGTTCATCTTGTGCGCGACTCTTGTGTTTTACATGTAGATGTACACATATAAGTAAAATACTGGTCTTCTACCATGTCGACATGAATAGTTTGAATCCTTTGGTCACTATTCAGAAATACTACATTTATTCTTCTAAGCCAAACTATACCCTATCCAAGCTGCAATGTTTACTTAATTTTTTTTCCTTCATGAAAAAACCCTCCCCAAAAGATATTACTCAGTTCCTTATTTAAAAATGCAAATGTAGCAATTTCTTTTGCGTGTATTTTTCCCATTTTCAACATTACTGCTCAGAGAAAGAGAGAGAGAGAGAGAGTAATACCTCATGTAGAGACATAGGCTTCTCGTTCTTCCTCTTGGAATCAAAACGGCCATATATAGCGGCATATTTTCGCATCTCCTCCAAGCGGTTGGGATTATCCCGTGGCATTGCAATCAAACTCTGAAAGACGGACAGAATTCTTTGATTTGACTATAAATTACACACTCCATACACACAAACATTTATGAAAACATACTCTTTTAAAGCACGACTTAGTCAGGAGACTTATATTATGACCCAGTAGTGCAGGTACCAAGTAATCCACCATATGAGAAAAAGTTTAAAACTTATGATACTTAACATATAGTTTAAGCTGGTAAAAATGATTTCATCTCTATAACATTAAGAACTTTCATTGTCTACAACTTTAGCAATGGTCTGTGATTATCCAGAATTAACATCAATATGACACTGAAAGTTCTGAAGTTCCCAACTTTTCAATGGGCTTTTTCTTCCAAACAAAAACCACCAGACTCAAGGTCACATTTCTCATGTGCAGGATGCTAATCTGGGCATGAAAACTAAAGTGACAAGTTTTTTTTTTTTAATATGCAAAGACAGGAATAACAAAATATTGCTGCACAGACACATATGCATATGGTACATATCCATCAATAGTCTATATCTGGGTTAGTTCTAAATTCACCCTAAAGGTGGTGCTGCCCATCCTCTTCATGGTTGACCACCCACATCTCATGGTCACTTTCCATGACCCTCACTTTTTCTCCATAGATTAACATGGGAAATTAGCAGATATAAATTTAATCCCTCTATATGTTGCCAAATAAGCAATAAAATTTTATCACACCTGGGTGTATTTGAAAGACTAGAACAGACTGATTTTCCAACAGAAAATCAAATGTCTCCCGGTGGAACACTTACGTCTCTGAATAAGCTACAGTGATAACAAATTACAAATGACCAAGTTTGCTTGAAAATTACAATCCTAGTTTAGCTCTCACCTAGGTACATTACTCTAGCAATTTTCATCAAGTTCTTCAAGACTTATTGCAGAGAAACCAATTTCACATAAACGACCCTGTGACCTTGAAAATTAGGTCAAGGTCATCCAAATACAATCCCAACCTAGGTCTTGCCAAGATACATAATCCTACCAAGTTTCATCAAATTCCATTAAGTTCTTCAAGACTTATCGCACAGAAACCAATTTCACATAAGTGACCCTGTGACCTTGAGAATTCGCTCAAGGTCATCCAAATACGATCTCAACCTAGGTCTTGCCAAGATACATAATCCTACAAAGTTTCATCAAATTCTATATTGTTCTTCATGACTTAGCGAACGGAAACCAATTTCACATAAGTGACCCTGTGACCTTGAAAATTCGCTCAAGGACGCCCAAATACAATCCTAACCTTGGTCTTGCCTAGATACATAATCCTACCAAGTTTCATCAAATTCCATTAAGTTCTTCAAGACTTATCGCACGGAAACCAATTTCACGCAAGTGACCCTGTGACCTTGAAAATTGGGTCAAGGTCACCCAAATATGATCCAATCCTAGGTCTTGCCTAGATACATAATCCTACCAAGTTTCATCAAATTCCATCAAGTTCTTCAAGACTTATCGCACGGAAACCAATTTCACATAAGTGACCCTGTGACCTTGAAAATTTGGTCAAGGTCACCCAAATACAATCTCAACTTAGGTCTTGCCTAGATACATAATCCTACCAAGTTTCATCAAATTCCATTAAGTTCTTCAAGACTTATCGCACAGAAACCAATTTCACATAAATGACCCTGTGACCTTGAGAATTCGCTCAAGGTCATCCAAATATGATCTGAACCTAGGTCTTGCCAAGATACATAATCCTACCAAGTTTCATCAAATTCCATCCTGTTCTTCGTGACTTAGCGAACGGAAACCAATTTCACATAAGTGACCCTGTGACCTTGAAAATTCGCTCAAGGTCGCCCAAATACAATCTCAACTTAGGTCTTGCCTAGATACATAATCCTACCAAGTTTCATCAAATTCCATTAAGTTCTTCAAGACTTATCGCACGGAAACCAATTTCCCATAAGTGACCCTGTGACCTTGAAAATTTGGTCAAGGTCACCCAAATACAATCCCAACCTAGGTCTTGCCTAGATACATAATCCTACCAAGTTTCATCAAATTCCATTAAGTTCTTCAAGACTTATCGCACGGAAACCAATTTCACATAAGTGACCCTGTGACCTTGAAAATTAGGTCAAGGTCACCGAAATACAATCATAACCTAGGTCTTGCCTATATACATAATCCTACCAAATTTCATCAAATTCCATTAAGTTCTTCAAGACTTATCGCACGGAAACCAATTTCACATAAGTGACCCTGTGACCTTGAAAATTAGGTCAAGGTCACCCAAATACAATCCCAACCTAGGTCTTGCCTAGATACATAATCCTACCAAGTTTCATCAAATTCTGTCAAGTCCTTCAAGACTTATCGCACGGAAACCAAGAACCTGAACAACAACAACAACAACAACAACAACAACAACAACAAGAAGAAGAAGTGGAAGAAACGGGCACTAAAACAATATGTCCCCCGGCTTCCACCAAAGGACATAATAATAATATGAACTTCAGGTAGATTACATGTAGAAGATGATAATTCCAAAAATCGTCCTCATATGCAGTTTGAAACTTTCAGGTTCACTGTAAGGTAACAAGCTTTGCTGACCCACCTGACTCAAATGGCATGGGTTGCTAGGTGTCACAAACATGCATCATGGAAACAAAAGGCTGTGTGTCAAGAAATTAAACCAACCCAGATCACCCCTATTTGAATCCAATGCTGACGTGCAGTAACCCAGGTGCCTTTTTTCTGCCTTTTCACCATCTATACATCAATGATTCGCTTACAAGCATTCACAAATACCCTGTACTCACTTCTATTTCTTTGGAGATCTGTTTCTTCATATTCATGGGCTTGAGCTCAAATGGTGGCAGGTTTCGGGCCAAGTAAGCTGCGGCATCAGCTATACCCTTTATCTGGCTCTCTACCAGTACGGGTGTGGGTAGAGGGGAGCTTCTCTTACTGCTGTCATTGTTGACATGGTTGATGGAATTCTCATCCACAGCCGTCACTAATGACTGAAACACCAAACATGCAAATTAAGATGTAAGATACTCCGACATCACTTGCTTTTGTATCTTAATAATTGTGAATTTCTCCCACTTGAGGAAAATTTCCCCCCATAAATCAAAGTAAAAGAATGTATAAATTCCAATTTGTTTCTGTATGTTCAGGTTCCAGAATATGTTATGCAGTACATTAAAATCACAAGAACTTCTCACCCAGGGCAGGACCCCTCCCCTCCCACAAAAATGGTTTCCACAGGACAGGGCCCCTTGCTGTCTTTCCAAGGGCAGGACCCCTTTCCTCCCACAAAAATGTCTTAACCAGGGCTGTCCTGGCCCTGTGATGCCCTTCCCATCCTAGTTGCCACTTTCCCTTGCAATCTCATACAAAATGCTAGGAAGAGAGAATCTACCACCTAGTATACCCTAGGTCTGTGTCTCTCAGACCATCATCCTGGGTTTTTGTAAATAATGAATTGCATTTCCTACATATAAGGCCAGAGTTTTTCAATTTTTAGTTTCACAGACATTTGCCACAAAAAGCTTGGGTGGGAGGGAGGAATAAAAATATAAATAAAAATAAAGCACTTACATTTTTGAAAAAATTTTAGTCTCCAGACTAAAGGGTAGGAGGGGCAAAAAAAATTCCCACACAACTGGTTATTTCTATGCACTAAAGCATGCCTACATGTATTACTGTACACCATACAGGACCTCAGTGTATTTAAAATATTCCTCTCACTTTATACACCTGCCTGTTTGTACTGTAGTATGCTTTTAGACCTCTAGACCTAGACTGGTGCATGCTTTTCAATCTGAACTACTTGCATGGATGAACATTGACTTTTCCCTGGTTCTTTTATCAAATTAACTACATGAAATTTATGAGAAAACAAGGTCATGTCAACTTTCATCCATGTTTGTTTGTGGATTCTAAGCATGGCTTGTGGGAACAGAATATCTGGAATTTCTTTTAAAATAGCAGAACTGTCCGAGACGGTCGGCGGAAATAAAAAAAGAGTAAAATTTTCATTTTTTTTTTTTTTTCTGATTTTGCCAAAAATAGGGTCGGCGGAGTTCGTGAAACAAATAATTAAAGAACTCTGGCCTAAGTATGTAAAGATATGCTTGAGATATGATAAATATAGCATTATAAGATGCAGTTTCATTTCCAATCCCAACAAGTCAACCTACAACTTCTTGTAGGCTGCTATGATGTCGAACCAGTTTTCTACAAATTGCTGACATAAACTCATTCCATACTATGGTGACAGGTCTTGGTCAGTGGTTCTGGCACCGCCTGGCAAGTCATGCTGCAGCTGCCCTTGTGGCAGCTGCAGCATGACTTGCCAGACGGTGCCAGAACCACTGACTTAAGACTATAGGCATGTTGGTACTTGAACGAAAGCTCTTTTCATGAAGAATTTAAATGTGCAATTGTTGTCTTAAATCTAGGTAAATATACGGAAATATCAGAGACTGGTATGGAATGAGTTAATGGTGAAGGTGTGCCACTCACTGTGTTGCCTTGAGTCTTGGGCGTATCGGAGACAAAGGACGGAGGAGAATCTGCGACTGTTGTGACAGCATGGTTACTCATCATGGTGGAATAGGACACTGTCACGGCAGGCTGAGGGTTCCACGTGGGAGCAGTCACTACATTGTTGCCGTTTGATGGGCTGGCCAGAGCAATCAAGGAGGCGGAGCCTTGCTCTACTGAGGCCGTTATGCTGCCAGGGGCTGGAGATGTACTTGGTATGGGTTGTTGGAATACCACTATGAAACACACAGAAAATGAAGCATACAGAATGAATTGCAGACAAAAACAAGGACTTCAGAACACCTTCAAAACTGCAACACAAAGATACATCTGTGTACTTGACGTATTAAGATAAGATAAGAGATAAGATAATTTTATTTCAAGCCACTAGGGCCCATAAAGACATTACAAATATGTATATACACAATGGTGAAGTATAATGATAGATGAAAATGATCCATGTATTAAAATAATGTTAAAAAGGTGCTTAGTATTATGCGACACCTGAGACTGGAGACCACAAATCAAACATATCAACAAGTGTCAATAAAGCATTCTCACAGTGCAACATGTATAAAGATGAAGATTAATTTTTCTGCAAATGAAAGCTTTCCTTAAAAATTGAATTCATGATGATTATGATGATGATGATGATTGTACTCTGTACACCCAAATCTAAAATAAGAATTTTAAGAATTGCAATGTTGTTCTTTAAGGGACTATTTGAATTAGGAAAACAAATGTCCAGGTCAACAAATAACATCTCTTGTGGGCAAATTCTACTTGATCAACAGCAACCTTTCAGGTAAGTCTGTACCTGGATTTGTGACCCATTCCTGAAGAGCCTTCTGTAGTCTGCGTACATGGAGGGGTTTGCTGGCCATTCCAACTAGTGCCATTATCTCAAGGAACTCCTCCTCCCCAGCTTCACATAACTGCTGTACATCATCGCCACCTGGTGGACACAAATGAAACTATAAAAACATTTTCCAATACACTACTGCCACCTAGAGGCTCCTATATTCATAATGCTTGCCTTGTAAACTTTTATATGTATATATATATATATATGGTTCATTTGAATATCAAAAACACCATGTGGTCTTTCCATGAAACAAAATTTAAAAAAAAAAGAGACACTATCAGCTTCAGTCTTAAGACGGTGAGAATATGAATGAGGACATCTATTTGCTGACTTTGGCATTGGCAGGCAGGCAACATACTGTGCACAACCAACAAATGCTACAGTTCAACTGCCGGTGATGATTTCTATCAATAGATTTTATGTGCACAATATGCCAAAGAAACTGATTCATGTGAGGTCCTAGCCTGGCTATGGACCTCCTGGTTGTCCTAAACAGACATCTCAGGTCAATAGTACACAGAAGTCTTCTCGTTCACAAAAAGCAGGCCCCCGTCTGTTATAGGCAAACATAACTTACCTGCTGTAAAACCAGTAATTTTTGTTAGAATTAGTCGAGAACATTCACTTTAACAGTCAATTGCTCAGTAATAGTTTTAATTTCTTTTTGTTGAAACCATGAATATATATGCACACAGAAACACACATACACACACACACACACACACACACACACACACATATACATACATATATATATATATATACATATATATATATACAAACTTACATACCAACTTTCTGAAGCCTGAAAAAGCAGTGAATACATGTATATATACTCACTGCCACACAGACCTACACTTCAGAAAGTGGATGGTTTGATCCCAAGTTCCTATCAAACATTTTATACTGTGTTTGAATTAATGCAATATTTCCCTGCTTGGCCTGTTGCTATATTATTGGTTCTTCTTGTGTCCCGTGGGTCGTCTAGGTCACTGTATGTGGTAGGTGTGCAAAGACACTCCAGCAGGGTTTCTGCCAGAGTGAAATTTTAGGGTACTCAATTACTCATATTTCAAAGTGAAAAGTCTGACAATGAAGATTTATGGGGTATTTTGGGGTAATATATGCTATAATTGTACTTTTTTACAAAAATTTTAGGGTAAACAAAAGTACCCTTGAAGTTTTTTAGGGTATGCTATTTTACCTGTTTTACCCTCTGGCGGAAACCCTGTCCAGGGTTAGCTTTTCAGTCATTGGGTGATTAAGGATAAATCATGTTATACTATAAAACCCGTCTTCAATGACAGTACCTGCAACTACCACACTGCAGTCTTTAAAAATATACGTCTTCCCCCTCCATGGTCTTCAGGTTATCTTTAGCAACAAGGAATAAGGAAGTATTGGCACTCCAAAATGTCAGTTCGGAAAATGATGTTGTTTGAATGTGAAATGACCACATAAAGTGACTTGCATTTGTGTTTCATAGATATTATTCTTCGAACATAGAGAAGATTACTGTGAATTCTAGCACTATCTTCATCATGCAACTAATCCGGTACCCTTTGAAGTACAGTGAAACCTCCCTATACCGAACACCCTTTGGACCAGAAAAAAGTGTGCAGTATAGTGAGGTGTTCGGTATAGGGAGGTTTGATAGCATTGAAAGTATATATTTGGGACCGAGAAATGGTGTTCAGTATAGAGAGATGTTCAGTATACAGGTGTTCGGTAAGAGAGGTTTTACTGTATTCAGCTTTTCTCCACATCAAATCCATTCTGGTCAGGTTCCCTTCAGCATCTTCTGTTTCAATCACATTCTTCATCCTTGTGACTCTTCACATAACAGGGCCAGAATTTCGGCGAGAATCCAAAAAGCCATTCTCGTAAAGATTCTCCTAAAGTTATCCTTCTTTAAAAAGAAAACTAATTGACAAAAACCCAAATAGATTCTCGCAAAATTTTGCAAAATTCTGGCCCTGCATAGTATTTTGATTTTCAGGTACACTTAGGTCCCTTACAAGTGCATGATTATGTCACGATTATGGGATTGAACACAGCATGTGATACTCATAGGACATTTGATTTCCTGCTTGGCGATAGGTTCAGGAACATAGACCACAGCACAAGTGCTATAGGCCTCCAGGCCTCCAGTACATACTTGTTCCCCTTGGAAATTTTCTTGCATATAGACATAGGGAAGTTTTTTTTCAACATGTCAAGTCACATACAGGCTACTTAGCATATTCACTAGTGTTGACAAAAGGTCAGAGGTCACAGGTGTGTATGCTGGTCAAGTGCTCATGATGAGCGCTTCTTGGGCAGAGGGAAGGACATGTGTCTAGAATGTGTTGAATATACATATATGTGGCATGTAGAGTAGTCCCTCCTTCGAAAGATCACTCCAAGGTCAGACCACCATAAATTTTAAAGATCACATTTACCAGGTCCATTGTGCTACCTTTTCCATGCTATTTGAACTCAACAGACCACCTGCCTTTCGTGATCATCTCTGGATCTGCCCTAGAGCCAGAAAATCGTCTTAAAATGTAAGTCTTCTCTCAAAGGGGGGACTACTGTACTGAATTATCTCATCTACAGTTGTCCCTGCTTGGAGAGACCATCCCAAGAACAGGTCCAAGTCCTCGCTCATCCAGCGTGCTTCTTCATACATGTGAAATAGTCTACCCAGTCTCCTGGTAACGGTACAACTTTTTATTAAGTGTGACTGCTTCACCACTTGTGTAGTTCGCTGGAAAATTCCTGAGTTTCTTCATACTGGTGCAGTATTAAGGAAGGTATACAACTTTACTGAATGTTATCTGTTAAGCCAGGTGATTGTACATGGGGAAGTGCTCTTACCAGACAGACCATTGCACAGTTGTCCCTGTCTATCAAGACCCCAATACATATCATTACACACTGGGCTTCCAAATGGAAGTTTTATGGACTCCTCACATTTTACTCGTGAACTTTTCAAATACGACATGGAGTACTGCAGTAAAATTACATTTTCTTACATCAAAATTAAATTATATTGGATGGTACAAACGAAATATTAAGAGCCCGAAATCAGCCGTTTTCAACATTTTTACGATAATTTTGGGGTTGGCATAATTTCAAGTGGGTCAGTAGGAAATAGGAAACACAAATTTATTATTTTGAACTAGCCTCATGAGGAAGTTATTACAGATACTGACACATACATTCGAATTTACAGTCCCAAACTTTCACATAACCTTTCCTGTAACAACACACTCAGCCACAAAGCCAAAGTTTTTTGTGTTGTGCGGCTGCCCCCCCCCCCCACACCTGCTGGCACTGCTGGTGATACAGTAGAACCTCTCTTGGCAGACCACCCCGATCACCTATTGTGGTCATCAACAGCTGGTCCTTCATTAAAGATATATATAACGGGAAATGCACAATGCAAACTTTCCAAAACTAGTCCTTTCAGACCAGTGGTCTCTCATGATGCTGGTCTTTCAAGAAAGGGCTCAATGTGATAAAAGCTCGAGACAGGGTGGTCTCTCATCAGGGAGGTCTTTTAAAAAAGGGTCACTGTACTGGTATCAAGATGTGTGCAGCAGACTGACTGACTAGACAATGGCCCCCAAGCTTCTAATTATCTCTTGCATGTAAATTGCCTCTAACCCAACCAATTAGTGATGATTTACCAGATATACAAAAATTATAGGCCATATGGTATCAGATCATGTACAGTAAAACCTGTTTTGAGAGACCACCCCTAGGCAGGCCAAAAAGTGGTCATGTAAGGCAGGTGGTCTCTTAAAAGAGGTGTGATAACATGGGAAAGATGGCAAAAGGGACATGGTACACATGGTCTAAAAAGACAGGTGGTCTTTCCTCACAGTGGTCTCTCAGAACGGGTTTCACTGTATATAGACACACATACTATCCTGCTATTGTGTATGAACACTCCTCCCTCTTCCACAAAATGACTCACAAACTCCCAGGGTCCTTTATACCCCCTCCTTCCCACATGACCAGCCTGGGCTTGTTAAAACAGCCGCGAAGACAATTTGATCCATCCCGGAACTCCAGCCACTGTGACACAACGCGGATTTGTATCAGAATGTTCATGTGTGCTCATTTTGGTCTCCATCAACAACAACAACCAAAAAAACCCGTGTTGGACATAAAAACTGTCCTGTATATCTTACGACTTTGTTGAACTGGATAAAAAAAACTTAAAAGAGGCTGCCCTGCAATAAGGCCATGCCAAATGCAACCAAAAAGAGGTCTTGCAGGAGGGGTGGTCTCTCTAGAAGCGCACAATATAACGTAAATGTCACGTTTCCTGCACAGGGATGATGGTCTTCTAGGAGGGGTGACCTCTGAAGAGAGAGGCATAACAAGAGGGGCATACTGTATTGTCAACTCATTACATGCCACTTCCTCTTTTTTTTCTGCACATTTAACCAGATAGTAGTTACAGGGATCAAATAACATGCATTCTTCACAAAAAGAAATTTGATTCAAGGGTCAACATGCACAGTCTAAAGTCAATTTTTTTTTGGCAAAGCTAACACTTTTGTACGAGACCTATGTATTTCTCAACCCATCTATGTTCTGCATTAAAAAAAATCTAAAAAGCCACTTTCCAAGCATTTTCCAAAAGCCCCTACTAATCTCTATGTACCTTTTTTCAACAATAAATCTAAAAAAAAAACTGCAAAATTAAAGAAACTGCATCAATGTTGCTTCCAGTTTTTCATATACAGTGTACATGTATATATGATTCCAAATTTTCCTGGCTAGAGAGGGGGATAACCCTCTGTAACCGTTCTATTGGTTGAACTGCCTGATCATAAAATTCTGCTTATTCTTTTTCCCTCCAATGTTGGCAACCCTGGATCAGATACTGCATCACTTCCCAGGCAATGAAAAAGCCAATGACAGACCTTAGGGCCTCTACCACTGTAGTACAGGGCCAGAATTTTGGCAAGAATCCCAGAATCTATTCTCATAAAGATTCTCCTAAACTTGTCTTTGTTTAGATAGAAAACTAATTGACAAAAATCCAAATAGATTCTTGCAAATTTTTGCGAAATTCTGGCCCTGTAGTATGAAATGAGTTAAGGCAATTGAGACAGCAAAAAAATCAGGAAACTTCCTTTTTTGCACAGCCTTATTTCAGTGGCAGTGTTGTGGGACAAAAAGGTGAAAGTGTGTCTTGGCCTAAATAACAGCATAATCAGCTGCAAAACAATGGCAAAATTGACCCATTAGTACTTACTCTGAAGGAAGGGGGTGGAGGGTGGGATGGAAGGAGAGGAGGAAGGAAAGGAAAGAAATAAGCTGAATTCTTCATTCAACCCAAGCATTAAGTAGAATTTTTGCACGCTTTTTTTAAGCATGTTGCTACTTGCGGGAAAACTCCATGTGTCAGGAATGTCGGACTGTGTGTGCCTGTTGCAATTTGAGCTACAGGAATAATTATTGCACATCCATATTCCTATTACAGTAAAACCTATTTTGAGAGGCCACTTCGATAAAAGACCACCTGCATTTTGTGACCATGTTTAATATGTCCCTTTTGCTATCCTTCCCATGTTATTTCACCTCTGTTGTTAGACCACCTGCCATATGTGACCACTTTTCGGACTGCCATAGGAGCAGTCTCTTAAGACAGGTTTCATTGTACATGGAGCTTCTTTCCTTCCAGCACCATCATGCATGCTCCAGTCTCAGGCACCACAGTGCCTGGCCACAATGGCATCTGAGTCCACTTGCCTGGCAGTGCAGAAACCACTGACCAAAGCCAAGGCTGGGGCCACTACCTATGCCCTTTGGAACACATTAACCCTTCCCCACACAAATTGCCCAAAAGTGCCCTGATGTAAAACGTCTGCTTAAATTCAATTATTTTTTTCACTTGTATTTCCTGTCTACAGAACGCGTGCTTGGTGACAACTGTAGCTTTGCAAACAAGACCTTTTCTAAGAGCATGCCCAGGAAAGCTGCTGACTCAGCACTATACTCCACAGAAAGGGTCCTCCTCGGCAAAGTGACCTTACTTCTGGTGGACCAACTGTCGTGGATACGTGCATTCCTAACATTATAAACACTTATTTTACGATCAGCAAACTCTTTCAAGATTGCTCTGATCCTATTGGTTACGCTGGTGCATGTGGCAAAGCTGAAAACAGTTTAATGATTTGAGCTGGAGTGGCCAGATCAGCGGAATTGTATTAACAATTTATGGGCGTGGCCAAATCAGTTTGGAACTAGCAATTGCGCTCCACCGATTTGGACACACCCACAAATCAACATCACAATTCCACTGATCTGGGCACTCCATCTGAAGTCACTAAACTAATTTCAGTTTTTCCACATGCACCATCCCAACCAATGGAATGACAACACTCTTTTTCAAGAATGTTTGTTGAATGAAAAATCTTGAAACTAGACTTTTTTTATCTTATTCACTTCATAATGTAAACAGTAATCTTGACAAAGTTACCTGCTCATAAAATAAAACAAATTGGTCAGTATTCTTCTTTCCATAAAACTAACCAGAAGCCAAAGTCTGTAATTGTACATTTTCACTTGACCACAAAGCTTTGCAAAATATGTCTGCAGAAAACATGGAACTGAAAATTCACATTTACTTTATAAACTCAAGAATTTTGGATAAAAGTGAAGGTTGGCTTTTTGTTTTGGATACATTTTGAAAAGAATAGATAAAATAACCAACCTTATGTACATGATATTATGGTCTCAATACAATTATCTATAAAAATGCATCAGGGACTTTTCATAAAAGTAGCTGTACACAGTACATGTACACCTTATGTTTGGATGGACTAAGACAGTATAGGTATATAGTATATTTGTATGGACTAAGACAGTACAGGTATATAGTATATTTGTATGGACTAAGACAGTACAGGTATATAAAATTTGTATGGACTAAGACAGTACAGGTATATAGTACATTTGGGTGGACTAAGACAGTACAGGTATATACATGTAGTACATTTGGATGGACTAAGACAGTACAGGTATATAGTACACTTGGATGGACTAAGACAGTACAGCTTGGTATACAGTATGTTTGGGTGGACTAAGACAGTACAGGTATATAGTATATTTGGATGGACTAAGACAGTATAGGCATACAGTATGTTTGGATGGACTAAGACAGTACAGCTAGGTATACAGTATGTTTGGATGGACTAAGACAGTACAGGTATATAGTATATTTGGATGGACTTAGACAGTATAGGCATATAGTATGTTTGGATGGACTAAGACAGTACAGGTGTATAGTATATTTAGATGGACTAAGACAGTATAGGCATATAGTATATTTGGATGGACTAAGACAGTACAGGTATATAGTATATTTGGATGGACTAAGACAGTATTGGCATACAGTATGTTTGGATGGACTAAGACAGTACAGCTAGGTTTACAGTATGTTTGGATGGACTAAGACAGTACAGCTAGGTTAACAGTATGTTTGGATGGACTAAGATGGGACTCGGATTCTCTTGGCCATGTACTGTAATGGGTTCACTGTGTCAGTCACATTGCTCACACAATAATCTTCATGTCCTGGTAGCCTCAACCCATATATAATTATTGTGTCAGACCTATCTTGTACACATAATTTTGATGCAAAAACAGGAATGTGCAATGTCTGGTTCCTTGTTGATTCACCACATGATAAACAAATTTGATAAACGGAAACATGAACCAGGACAATGTTGTCACCTCTCTGGCGATGTGTTTTATAGTCAGTCAGACCATGGCCATCATATTTTTTTTTTCATCAAAAATATTATCATGATGGTTCTCTGATTTTCATATAAAATTACTGATGACTAATCACCATCACAGACTTACACTATTGATATATATTGCAACTTACTCATGTTTTGCACTCAGAATTTTACAACTGTAGCCAATTTAGCTAAAATAACATCAACCTTTTTAGCTAAATGATTATAATGTTGGGCAAACCCGAAAAATTCTACATTTTGATATTAAAATAATCAATCTAGTAAAATAGCATGAATATGTGCATCAAAAGTTGAATAAATTATAAAATATACTTAGCACATTTGGCAAAAGCTTGCAAACTTTTATTAGCCAAATCACACCTTTTTGGCCAATGACTATTTGTGCATCAAAACTTGAATAAATCATAAAATATACTTAGCCGATTTGGCTAAAGCTTGTGAACTTTGATTGGCCAAATTACACCTTTTTGGCCACTGATTAATAGGCTTATGGATAGCACCAGCACAGAATATAATCATGTGGCAAATGTGCTCCATGAGATGGATGGTGATTCCAGCAAACCTTGGTGAAACTCAGTCTGTGGTCTACTCAAGTCCTGCCCCAGTCAGTGCTCCCTGCGTAGCTGGGATCAAGAATAAGGTAAAATAATCTACATTTATCCACCTTTTTGTGGCATTATACACAGAGTATCAAAACTCAAGGTGCCAAAAAGGGCTATTATTAATACTATAATTCTGTAGGTGCTTTAATTAGCACTGTAATGTTTATGGGTCCACCCCAAAGAAGCAACCCTTGTGCTTGTGAACATGAACATCTCCAGACTTATTGGTCACCTGAAAATCAGATTTACCTTATAATTAGTTGTACTTTGACACCATTTCCTGACTTGCATTGAAGTTCCTCTTGTTATGTTTACCATCACATGGACATGACCCCAGTCCAGCTACAACTCATATTCAGTACCATTTTTCCTTTAATCAATTTGGACATACATTCCTTAATGAGCACTCCTTTTAACCCTTAAAGTGCTCATCACTGCTATAGTCGTTTTTACATTGCCGTTAAATATATAATGGTTAAGAGATTAATTTCCTCATGAATATACCTTTCATTTGAATACCAGTAATCCTAATGTAAAGCAAAAAGTAGTCTTGGGCAACAGCTTTAAGGGTTAAAACAGTGTTTTCTTCCATCATATTTTTCATTTTCCACGTCTAGATTTGTAGATGTTTTCTAAAATTTATGATGTAAAAAGTGAACAATTAAACAACGTGACCCTGTAATAACCTGAACAAGATCACCATAAATAACTACAAATAAAACATCTCACCCAACAATTCCAATTAGTGTGAACGAATTATATAAAATCTGTGATTGTTGTGAAATCATCTATCCCACATAATTGATCTCCCAATATTCCTGTCTTTTATTTTGATCTCCCCTGCTTAAGATCTGCTTGGCTTTCTTGAACTTGTGACCCTAGCCTTTATTGATGCAATGAAGAAATAAAATACAAATTTGGGCTGCAAGGTCTTGGATAGAAGCCTGGACATTACCATGCTCTCAGTGACCACACTGTATACTGCTGGCTACAATACACAAGGCCCTGCCAAATAGGACCATAACCTCCATAAGGACTGAGACTTCCAACTTAAAAGATTTTTTTTTAGTGCTTGCCTGAGACTGGATGTCCCGAAACTGTATTCACAGCCAACTTGGTCTGTCCTACATCTTTTCAGTGTTTCTATTAACAATGCACACCAACATCTAGAGCTCCTTCAAAGCCATCTACAGCAGTCTCCCACATACAACACTGGATGACAGCTACAGGTTCAAATTCCTCCTGAGGGGGCTTTCAAAGTAGAAATTATCTGGATTTTGGCAAAAGGATTCAGAAGTTCAGATGGGAGCCATTCAACACCTTCCTCATTTTCACTAGCAACCACACATTACACCTCAGAGGAGGTTGTACTAACGCCTGTGTTGTTTTCCTTATGTGCAAAAATGGCGATCAACATTTGCATTCAAATTTTCCTCACCTGGAAGTGGTTACAGAACAGAGTTCTCTGTGTACTTGACTGAGAAGGACTGCCATTTTGAATAACCCCGACTAAAGGCCCTGGTGGACAAATGCTTCATTTATCAATAAAAGTGAATAAATACATGTGTAACTTCAGTTTTGTGAACAAATTTCCGTTATTACAACCCGCTATGTACATTATTCACATTTTCCCTACATGCATAATTTTGCCCCTCTACACACAATATTTCTCGAACAGAACTTGAAGCAGCACTGACAGCATTGCACCCTGCCATAAGTTTTATCTTGACGGTTTGACAATTTAATCTAAAATCTTTGATTGTTTGTGGCACTTATCCCACCCCCTGTCACATGGTCTCTTCTGATTCTGCCACAAATTCCTCTTGCGAACACAACTGAACCTTCAACCATGATTGTTCTCTGGTTTCCTGCTGCTCCTGCCAGCTATCGCTACTGGGGCTGGGGTTACCTCACATGCGACCATCGTAGGTATATATCACTCTGATGGTCACCTTCTCCAGTATATTTTCCATAACAAACTTCCAACATGTTTCCCTAAAATTCCTTATTTAAAGAGAGAAGGTCCCCAATGTTTTCCCTAATATTCCCTATTTAAGGAGAGAAGGTCCCCAATGTTTTTCCTAAAGTTCCCTATTTAAAGAGAGAAGGTCTAACATTTTCCCGAAAATTTCCTCTGTAAAGACAGGTATATATTTCTCCATATGACCCCAAAAATTTCTCCTACATATGTCAAATATTTTTGTGGTAACACTTTTTACACAATGTTTTGTCCTTTTTTTCCCTTCCTTTTTTTTCAAACAAACTTGAAGTCTTACCTGGATGCATAAAGTGTCAAGTATAAACAATTTCTCTCACATACCTTAGCAGATATTGCACAGAAATGAATTTTCTTTGCAGTGCCCTTATGATCTTGACCTTTGACCTCAAGGTCACATAAGCGTTACTCACTGAAGTCTTACTTCTATCCATTTTTAATCAAGTGTACGGAGTTTCTCTCAAACCCTTCAGGTATAGAATACATTTTTTTAAAGAGCCCCATGACCTTGACCTTTGACCTCAAGATCACTTGTGACAATTCAAAAGTGAACTCTTCTCTAGATACATTAAATGTCTAAGTCATGAACAGCTATCACATACTTCTACAGATATTGCACAGAAACAGATTTATATTGCTCTGTCCCTGTGACACTGACCTTTGACCTCAAGGTTATGAAAAGCAGTACGTAGCAAAGACATATATAAATACATATTGTGACCCAGTTTGATGAGCTTGCATTGTATTGTTCTGGAGATGTAGCATAAAACTTCATTTTAGATGTAAGCCCCTGTGACCTTGACCTAGAGGTCAAGATCACCCATAAACAATCCTAGCAAAGGTTTGAGGTAGACGCATACTTTGACCACCTTTGAAGGCAATTGAATAATAAGGCGGACAGTCCTGTGATTGTCATGAAACGAAAAATGGACAGACAGACAAACCGGTTGATTACTATAGGGCTCTCGTATCTATGATGCAGGGCCCTAAAAATTGGACAAGTAACCTGCTGCTGTGACATCACTGACCTGGCTTTGGCTGAGTGAGCAAAGCTGTCTGTCAGGCAGCCTCCAACACTCAACAGGGTATCAAAGCCTTCCAACTGTTTTGCTCAGTGAAGTCGCATTACAATGGGAATATGTTCAAATGAAATCACATACTCACATTACAATATGCATGCCTTTATTTCTTGGAAACACAAAGTCTCAGGAAATATGAAGCCTCAATCTTTATGGATCTTCAAACAAAGCACTGCTTTGGCTCAAATAATCCCTTTCATCCACATCGTAGAAAGTAAGAAACTTACCCTGTGCTATGAATGTATCAAAGTATTGCAGTAAATTTGCTCGCTGGAGCACTCGATAAAGTTGTAGCTCAGATTGATTGGAAGGCTGCGTGGTGGTCATCCTCGACTACAACATCAAGACATGCACCTGAAATCACAAAACATCACATCCATTAATTCAGTCATTTCTCCAGTGGAGCATGTTGCTGGTAGGTGGCACTACAGGTAACTTCCCTTTGGCATCCCTTTGTAGCAGGAGGAGACACCTGGAGGATAAAAAAATCTGCTTCACTGTGTTCAAAATGTCATGTGTAGGGCCTGTATTTTTCCGTTTCGAAAAACTAGAAATTCCGTTTCATCAGCCAGAAATTTCCAAATTCCGTTTCAGTAGTTCTCTTTGTATGTAAAACACATTAAGGCAAAAACAGCAAATTCCAAAAAATTCATTTTTCCGTTCTGTTTCGGTTAAAAACGGAAAAATACAGGCCCTACATGTGACACTGGAAGCAGGTGCTGCCACCTAGCAGAAGAGTGTGTAACCTGCACTGTTCTCTACAGGTATGTGTATTTCATGATAAATCACAACCCTGTCTTCTCAGACAGTCAAAATCCCTGCCATGTACTGTTACCATGTTTCACTGACGCTTAATTTCTCGAACCTACTGTTTGGTTTCTTTTATATACCTGTGTCTCTAGTGTTGTCCCACTGTTTTGTCTTTGTCTGCAAGAAAAATCATAATACTGGTATGGCATCGCCCTATCTCTCAATTGCTAACTATTCACAATATTGGAATTGTACTTCATGTACTTTGCCAGATAAAATATCTCTAGTTTAAACCAAGACTTTTCCATCATCTGATCACACACTGGACACTTAACAATGCTTTACACACTCACATAATATCTAATTTTGTGTCCCTTACACATTAAATTTCACACATTTGCGATCACACTCAATATTGTACCAGCAATAATTGAATGTTTTGGCATATATATGTTGTCAGACATGGTCAAACTCTCTGCTTTATCCTATGTCCAAGTCCTTCTACGTATATGGCCATGGTACCTGCTATGTGTGGTCACATTTTCAGTCATAGAAAAATGAACAGAAGGAACAGGTGACCCTTTACTGCAGGTAAATTAACAAAGAAAATGGCTGTACATGCCTCAATCCCAGCAGGCATGCAGGACCTCTAGTCACAACCACCACAGGCTTTTAATTTCAACATGCTCAAATCATGTAAATACAAGTTCCAAACAAACCCTTCTAAAAATATCAATAATAATTTGTGTATGAATGTCAATTACAGTAAACTGATAACACAGACAGCTGGAACCAAAAATGTCTGCTGTTGGAAGAATGTTTGAGAATACCTCTACTTTACATCAGACAACAGGACTGCAATATAGGAGGGGGCAACATTTGAGGCTTCCCAGCAGAGTAAAAAAATGAGAATAAAACAATCTTCAAACTATGACCAAGACACAATATAACTCTTTATGGGAGGTTTAAAACTTGACTGATGTCTTTCACCCAAAGTGTTTGCTACATGTTTAAAAAACTTGGCTCTTGAAAGATGGTCTCTCAACCATACTGTTCCCTACATATTTCAAGTAGCCTTGAAAATATTGGTTGGTAGCAAGCAATTGTACGCAGGAAGCATTGGACAGAATTGTGGGTCAACGGACAACAATGTGGAAGAAAAGTGCCTATGTGGCAGGACACGTGATGATATATTTCTTATCATGCAGCAGGAAATTAAGGGTGCCACTGGGACAGACTTAATTAGCTCCTATGCAGAGGAGCTCAGTCCTTTGTCAAACTAACCCACATCTCTGTGTGTCACACAAGGCAACGTCCTATTGATCTACTTGTGCAGCAAAAAAAAAAAAAAACTCATTAAACAAAAAACACTACAAAAAAAAAAGAACAAACCAGAGAGACACAGTACACACCATACGTGTCACCAAACTATATCAACTTCCATGACAAGACAGCAACATGAATTGTGTATTAACCCATCAACCGGCAAGAACACCACACACTTTCTTGGTGCTGTTTTAAGGTTTTGTACGATGGCTGAACACAACACTCTAAGGTTTCTTGTGGGCTTTGGGGGCATCAGGCCTTCCTGTACATAAATCATACTCAGTTTTGGATGATATTTCCAGCATCTTTCAAGGCTAATGCTAGAATAGTCAGAAGACAACTCAGAAATAAGGAGAGCTGGTCTATTTGGAACAGTCAAGAGTTAAAAGTCTGCCTTAGGCACCAACCATTATTTGTATTAATCCCACCAACCCAACACCCACCAGTCTGAAACCATGAGACGTTACCAATTAAATTTATAAAAGTCTACATGCACTACGCCTCACTTTTTCTCCTTGAATATTAAATTGCCAACAATACGAAATTGTCGATAAAAGCACCTGAACTGGGGTCCTTCCCTGCCAAGGGACCTGCCTGTGTGCACAACACATGACACAGCGAGAACGTCACATAGCCAACCCACTCTGCATCTCCTCTCCACTTGGTGCAGCGCTACTCAGTGACAAAGCTTGTCGGCCAGTGAAGGAAGTACTTCCACACACCTTCAAAGAGTACCACCGTCATTTCTTGGGGCCATGTTGTCTGTATCCCCTGGGGTCACCGAGGCACGGTGCATTGTGACATTGTCATGCCATGCCAGTTGCCTGCAGCCACTAACCGACACACCAATACGGCTCCAACGACGTTTCCTTTAATCTAGTCCCCAGCCAGGCTGGTCAGCCGCCACCTACACAAACATCGTCCCTGGGTGAAAACTTACTGGACTCATTTCATAGGATTTGTGCAACAGGTCAAGTTTTTTTCCACAACATGCAACTCTTTTGACCGTCAACCCATGCAGTCCTACATACATGCACCTATCTTTCCAATCCTCCAAACTTTTTATCACATGTTGGAGTGATATATGAGATATTAACTTATTCCACGCAGCACTACCAAGTTTTTTCATGTACTATAGCAGCCAGAATTTATGTGGGAACTGTACATATTCCTTGGTAAAATTAGCTTTCCTTCACGAAGCAACGTGCCTGGTCAAAGGATTTTTTTTAGCATTGCAGGCAAGTAATGCTGCCCAGGCAAAAGCTCTCAGGGGCCTTCGTGACCATATGTATGTGCTTGTATGCTTTGTTGCTATGAGAACACCCAAGCTACAAAGAAATTGAAGGAAGCTGGACACAGTGGTCTGCTCTTATCAGGCACCAAGTGTACCTGAAATGTGGCCTCATACATGTAACAGGTGGCTTACGCTGGGAACGAGGTGGCCTCTTATGACATGGAAAATTAAATGGCAATACCATACTTTCTGTAAGGAGAAGTGGTCTCTGTCAAAAGTGTAGCTTTTCAAGGGGCTTATAAGATGGGGACTAAGGTACATTGAAGCTCACTATTTTGAATGAAGACAAATACTGGAATGCAATGTGTTCAGTAAAAAGTTGGAAGACCAACAAAATCAAGACTGAGACACTCCAAGAATGTGGAGGTGACACAATCTTCATGTACACCCATACAGTCACATTGTATACTCAGGATTCTTGCTTCATGCTTTTTTATACTCTGTTTCCATAACCTACTCTGTTCCTGCACATATGGCAAAAAGAAAAAATAATGTGCACATACGCTGAATGGGACAATTTCTGACCAACTATCACGTATTAAATAGCTACCTACGAAGGTGTGGATAAACATTAAGGTGGGCCATTATCATCAGCCAATCATATTTGGTGATGACAGAATGGTCTGTCACTGCTGAAAGCTATACAGAGAAACCAATATCCCAACATACAAACATGTCCATACCTGGCACCCACTCACTTCTCAAGCCCAATCCAACTATGTGCAGAGAAATTTGTATCTGTATATATTGGTGGTCAAATGATCAGGTGCTTGTTCAAATACAGGGTGCTTGGTAATATTGTCTTTGTACATCAAAAACATACAACGCTAATAATAATAATAATAATAATAATAATAATAAATAAAAAATATAAAAAAATAAACACAAGGAAAAGTCCTTCTCATATGTAAGTTAACAATTTCCTCAAATAAACGGCAATTGGAATCAACCCACTTAAATTTTAAATATATGATTTACATATACTCTGTACAGTCCCTCTTTAGAGACCACTTGTTTTATGTGACCACTTCTAGACCTGATCCTGGGATGGTCTGTCAAAAAAAAAGGACTACTTTATATATATATATATATATATATATATATATATAATTCATATTAAATAAACAAGAAGTGATATGTATTTCAGGTACATACATTGATGTAAACCCAAACATTTCCCACTTCATATCCGTACAGTGCTGTTAAAGTACAGCCTTAAGTGTCTGGGCGTCAGGTGACTACATAAAACAACCACCCTTGTTTCATGCAGGACCCGCCAGTGCAGCCTTTATCAAAATATTAATCACGTTAATGGCTGATAATAACTACTGTCTCATATATTGCAAGCAGGCAGTAAATGTTCTATTGGATGTAGAGTGGGACAGTTGAAGCTGCACTAAAAGAGCTTTGAAATACAGTGGGCCCTTCAAATAAGGCCACCCCAAGTGCACCAGAAATGTGGCCTTATGAGATGAGTGGCCCCCTCTTGAGGGGCAAATAGTGAATCCAGAATGGGTAGCCGATTGAGGATAATGTAGGGATCACAAGTTGTTGGATTTTCGCAGCCTCACGAAAACATATAAATCCAATAAGTAATCCCAACCTTATCCGCAGTGGGCCACCCATACTGGATTTTCTTTTTCCTATGTCTAAAAACGGCAAATAAGCACCAAATCGAAGTTCTATCAGACAAACAAGTTTGAAAACTATGCCATTTTGAAAGTTGGGAGGAGTCGGTATTTTATTTAATGCACCATGGCGTCGCATTGGTTTGCTCACTACTTGAAACTAATGAGTGACAAATGCAATGAAAGATTACAATTAAAACTTCATCCTTCTTGTAGGATAACCATTCAGGATAAGCTTCAAATATAGGAGGAAATAAAATGAAAATACCATACTGAGAAGTAGCCTCTGTAGAGGGGGTGGCCTCTTGTTGTTGGGGGGGGGGGGGGGGCTTACATAATGGGGACCACTATAATACCATTGAAAGTTCAATCAATAAGCTCCAGTCAAAATGTGGGCTAGAAAAATGTCTCCACCCAAAGTTACAAAGTAGAGAAAACTTTTTCATCACAGTCTCCTCAGTGTGCTCGTTACCATGGCTACTGCACATCCTAAGGGTCATCTGGAACAAAACTAATCCTCAACCAGATTGAGACATGACAGTATAAAACCGAGTGTGACATGGAGAGTATTCAGCTGATTACCCTAGCAGCCACATATGCATGAGGTGCAAGTGCCCACCCTCACCTGATGCCCCTACGGGGCTTAATCATTGACCAAAGTCATCAGATAATCTTGCAATATGTGTGTACACAGACTAGGAAAC
Source organism: Hermodice carunculata (assembly GCA_964020975.1). Lineage (NCBI taxonomy): Eukaryota > Metazoa > Annelida > Polychaeta > Eunicida > Amphinomidae > Hermodice > Hermodice carunculata. The sequence continues at coordinate 53,625,139 of OZ026627.1, forward strand.
AGAAACTACTGTTTCAAAAATGACTGTCACCTTGACTTTTGCTCAAAGGTCATGCATATATAGTTGCATTCAATTTGGCCAAAAGAATTTACAACATTTTAGCCAAATTAGCTGAAGAAATTGTTACTCTGTAGCTTCAAAAAGTTTTACTCTTTTACCCTTGGACTGCCATGTATATGTATGTTAAATGTTTGAAGATGTGAGCTGACTTTAGGTGACAAAATTTAAATTGTTCAAAAGATTTCAGGAAGTTCAGCCAAGTCGCATAACAAAATAAAATCCCTAGTGCAAGCCCAGCAGTGTACAACTGTACCCCCCCCTCCCCCCGACTAACACGCCCTGTACAGTACAGACAGGAACCTGCTATAGTTACACTTCCTTATTACCAGTAAATGATACCACAACCCCTGCTAATTTATACCAACCCTTTCCTTCCAAATTGCCCAAAACTGACTGCAGGTAAAATGTCATCTGCTTCAATGATTTTTAAACATTTTAGTGTCAATGAAACGCAATAATGTATGAGAACTGAAGCGGGGTCATATCACAGGAGCATTCAACACGTCAACAACTTTCTTTGGGGGTAAGCTGGGCAATAAGCTACCAACCTGCCCCAATGAATGCTATTGACTCAATCTGAATTCCAGGAGGAAATGGTTATAATACTCAGTGTGAATTCAAGGAGGAAATGGTTAAATACTCGGTCTGAATTCAAGGAGGAAATGGGTAAAATACTCCAATGGCTGTCACCAATAATGTTGAAATCTATATTCACATACAAATTTGTGCACCAGAAGCGAAACAATAACAATTGGCTGACTACATAATGGTACTTATAGTGGTCCCAGCATGCTCTGTTGCAGGCTTACAGAGAGGCTACAAAACCAACATCTTCATGTCAGATGTATGCTGCATTCAATGATTACCAGGATCTCATTTCTTGTGTTTTTACACTGATACATGTACAAACATGACACCAGTGATAGCTGTGAACAGGACAAGGATTTAGACTTAATTATACCATGGGATGCCTGACCAAACAATTACAGTAAAACCTCTCTAACCTAACACCTCCATACACTGAACACCTCTCTACACTGAACACCATTTCTCGGTCCCAAGTATATACTTCCAATGTAAGCAAACCTCCCTGTACTGAACACCTCACTATACCAAACACTTTTACCCGTTCCCAAGGGTGTTCGCTATAGAGAGGTTTTACTGTACATACACATCACCAGGACTGACCAAACTTTTTGTATGACCTGCATAGATCTGTACATTTCCACAATTTTACATACCGTGTGTATGGAGCAAACCAGTGACTTGCTACATAAGGCTGAATTATGAGAGAATTGCAGTTAAGAAAAAAACAACAGGTTCTAGTACATAGATCTGCAACATGTAGATCTTTATCCCAAAATAAAGATCTTTGAGATATGTCCCAGTAACATGCCCTTGGTAAACTACTTCTTGTGTGTGTGGGAAGCACCTTTGTACACACTGGACACTCACTGGGTGGTCAGAGATATTGTTGTCTCAGTCTTAACCCTTGCAGTGCTCATTTCTCTGGACTGAGTGCCCTTTGTGCCAAGTTTGCAGAGGAAAGTTGACCTACATCATTTACTTTCACTGGAGTCATCAAATTTTTACTCCTGGCATGCTGTTACATGAAGAGGAGGCCTTTGTAAGAGAAAGCTGATAGTGTGTTCAGCTTTCCTAATTCACATGAACATGGACAATTGTGCTGTGAAGCTTTCAAATGGTAAATCCAGTAAACAAGTTAAATCAACACTTTGTTCTATGAGTTAATCCAGTAAAGAACAAATCAAATCAACAGCGTGCCTGGGCGGGGGCTGGAACACCCAACTCCTGACACACAGGGAGACTGACCTGGGTCATGCTATCCAGACAGAGTTAACTCCTGACACACACGGCAGATGACCTGGGTCATGCTATCCAGACAGAGTTAACTCCTGACACACACGGCAGATGACCTGGGTCGTGCTATCCAGACAGACTTAACTCCTGACACACAAGGCAGATGACCTGGGTCATGCTATCCAGACAGACTTAACTCCTGACACACAGGGCGGCTGACCTGGGTCATGCTATCCAGACAGACTTAACTCCTGACACACAGGGCGGCTGACCTGGGTCATGCTATCCAGACAGACTTAACTCCTGACGAACACGGCAGATGATCTGGGTAATGGTATCCAGCTTTAGTATTTTATCAATTCAATGAAAACATCTTTGACAAGACATCTAATGAGTCCTGTCTCAACACCAGGAAATGCCACTTGAAATGGGGAGGGGGGCAGTCCTTTTTATGGCTGTGAGCAATGAAGGGATGTAATAATGCCCTTATTCCATGGATATAAGGGGTCTTGAGACCAACACTAAAACCAGAATGCTCCCATAAGAAAACAATCAGTGGATTTGAAAAGCTTCCAACATTTACTTCAGTGAGGAAGACTGACGTTTGATACTCATGTTTTTCAGCTAGGGAGGGCAACTGATATTGCCACTCAGCAGATGCCTGACAGTGTCACAGTATTAAAATGACTATAAATACACACACGATAAATGGTATGGTCAGGTGAAATGGGAGGCACATGATCTATACCAATACTACCCACAACTGTTTCACTCCAGATGGAAGGTCATCTCAAATAAGTACATTCTGAAAGACAGTGTTATTTCACCAAAAAATAACACATCAAAACATCTACTAACAACATGAAGCTGACACGCTTTTGAAAAATCCAATAAATTGAATGAAAATGAAATAAAACATAAAATCTGCTGTATTTTTACCCTTTTCGTAAAAAGGAATTTATATGTTTTTGTGCGTAAATTTTGTAATTTTCAAGAAAACAAAACTTGACCCTTAACCCCTTGAATTGACACTTCAGTCAACAACTTTCCTTGGCATGAGTTGGGCACTAAGGGCCCAACTCATGCCAAGGAAAGTTGTTGACCTGGGGCATGTGATCTTGATAGGGGTCATCTACAATTATCAGTCAAAATTGTTTTTCATTACTGTTGAAATTAGCTGAAAACACTCAAGTAGATGACATTTGACCACCAGCCGGTTTTGGCCGGTTTAAGAGGGAAAGGGTTAAAGTGACCTATGTACAATGTAACTCCACAGATCAAAGTATCATAACTGTACAATTTCTTGCATATGTAAATTTTCATGATGTTTACATTTATGGCATTTTAACTTCAGTTCTTGTTTCATTCTTTCTGCCATAGTTCTCAAGAAACCTACATCAAAAATGCTATTTCATTGGCAAAGATACACAAAAATAAAAATACAATAAAATAAAGAAGTTTACAGCACATCGTTGCCAAAGATGCTCTAGAGAAGTCTCAAATAAGTGTATCACATGAAGAAAGAGCAGGTCCCACAAGCGATGTGGTACTGTGTCCAGGTACCCTCAGACTGCCACAGACAAAAGCTGCCAGGTGATCACACCCACTACCAGCTGACACAGTCTGCACCATGATGCCCAGGTTTACCTGTACACAACCTTCAATGTGATATACCGTCAACAGTAGCCATGGCATATAGCAAAGCCACAGCCTCCACAGAAGACTACCTTTGGAGCCTGGAACATCATTTTCATTTTGCTTGAACATGATCTTTTCCATCGTGATGAAACACCTTTACTGGAACCCATGTCCTGTCAGATCAGTGCAAGATCTGTCTGATGAGTGAACCCTCAAACAAGATCTATTTTTCAAGGGCCAAGCTTAGGGCAATTTACACATCAAATTTATATGAGAGATAAAAAATTATTAAATCTCAAACATGTACTGATTTTTTCTCAGCAGCCATAAGCTTAGTAAATTACACGTAGCAGTGCTGTTTTTTTCGTTTTAATATGATCTTTGGGATTAGTATACTTATGCCAGTGAAACACCACTAAACCTACAGAAGGTTAATTTCTAGAACAGGTCAACAGCTCTCCTACATGCATTTAGAGTGCAATGTGCCCACAGTACACAGCAGAAAGATGTTGGCCAGGATCATTCACTTTCTCTGGAACTGCCACATCCAAACAGGGCCATCTTGCTACCTGAATTGCAAGCCTCTGAATGAAGAATCATTATAATAATTGGAAGAAGTGTGACTGCTGTTTTGGCTAGCAGTCAGAGAGTTAACTCACTCCATACTAAGGTCACAGGCCTTGGTCAGTGGTTCTGGCACTGACTTAAGACTATAGACATGTTGGTACTTGAATGAAAGCTCTTTTCATGAAGAATTTAAATATGCAATTGTCATCTTAAATCCAGGTAAATATACGGAAAAATCAGGGACCGGTATGGAATGAGTTAACCAAAACATACACGCAGAGACCTATGATAAACAGATTGGTCAGTGAGCTAAGAATGGCCTGGTAAGCTATACCCTGGCTGCCCTTGTGGGCAGGGCATAACTTCCCAGGTGAGGCCAAAACCATTCACAGTGGAATCTCCCTATTAAGACCACCTAAAGGACTAAAAATGTGGTCTTAATAGGAGTGGTCTTAATGGAGAAGATAATTTGATTAAGAATAAACAAAAAGGGTCAGTAATTGGTGGTCTTAATATAGATATAATCTCTTTATGGAGGTGGTTTTAATTCAAGATTCCACTGTACTTTCAATTTCACTTGTTGACCCCTGTGATGATGAAACTCCCCTTTGCATGAAATCTAAATGTATGTACACAATTCTTTCATTACTCCAGCTTGCCATGTGGGGCAACCCATTACATGTACTGGAACAACGTGGAACAGAATGGGTGAATTTGGGATAACCCACTACCAGCACAGAGAAGAGTAATGTGGGATAATCCATTACCAGGACAGAATGGGTTAGTGTGGGACCATCCGTAACAATGTGCAAACTGGGCTGTGGAACAATCCATTGCTTGCAAAGTATGGATGATGCATACCTGCCTCATTATTTACTGTAGGTCAATGACCCATCAACAAAGTTAAACCTGGGACACTGTGTCATAAATTAACATGCACACATCCACAGCTCCTTCAGTAACAAAATATCTACACAAACACACACACACATTTATATATATATATATATATATATATATATATATATATATATATATATATATATATATATATACACACACATTAGTCCCTGTTTTGAGAGGCCACCCCAAAGACAGGCCCAAAAGTGGTGTCTCAAGACAGGCAGTCTCTCATTAGAGATACAATAACATGGAAAACATACCAGCAGGGACCTGCCAAAAGTGGCCTTTCAAGCCAGGTGCCCTCACTTTGGAGTTACCTCTCAAGACAGAGACCACTGTGTGTGTACACACTGGACTGGGCACACTTCTACATATAATTTAGCACTCACATTCTGGGAAAGAATAAATTTGAATGCAAACAACAGCAGTCTCCTTGACCAGACTTTGAGATAAGATTACAGATGCTCACTTTTATAGTAATTTGGAAAAGGCCTGAGGCACAAATGTCTGGCAAGTCAAACACTCCTAACTCTATAATGGTAAGTACTTGCCAGATTCTTGCTTTAATAGGTATTGTGACAATACAAGAATTTTTATCAAAATAAGTCAGCATTACGATGATAAACAGCAGGCATGGATCGGGAGGGGAGGGTGAGGAGGGGAGGGTGGTGGTGCTCTCAAGGTGCTTCACCCCCAACCCCCAACCGCTTTAAAAAAAAAAAAAAAAAACCCCACTTGCTTCCCCACCCCCCACCCCCCCAAAAAAAATTATGACAACTTTCCATGATTGGTGATACTGTACCGGGGGTGAAGCCACAGTCAGCGGTGCTGCACTAACCTCCCGGGCTCGGGGCTCCTGCAGTGGCCAAGATTCAACAGTTCTAAAAATGGAATGATGACACAGCCGTGCTACTCCGATGCGAAAATAGCCTGGCATTTCACTCAAAGAATGTTACTTTTTTTCTTGATTTATAAATGTATGTGCATGACTTTAACTTACTAATTTAAGTTCCTGGAAAAGCTGTTTTGACAATACAATGTATCAAAATGACTAAAATCCAGCTTCCACCCCGCACCCCCTTAAAAAATTTCTGGATCTGCACCTGATAAAGAATACATGCAGCTTTGTTAGCAGTTTTAACTTCTTGCAACATCAGAGACATCTGCCAACTGATCAATCTGAATCTGTGATGCCAGAGCAGACAAGTCCAATACATTGTATCAGACATGTCCAATACTTGTATCAGACATGTCCAACACATTGTATCAGACACGTCCAATACATTGTACCAGACATGTCCAATACATTGTATCAGACACGTCCAATACATTGTACCAGACATGTCCAATACATTGTATCAGACATATGTCCAATACATTGTATCAGACAAGATTTGGCTATCTGGGGATGCAAATTTCATTTTTCACATATAAGTGGGTGTGTTATTTAATCTACCACATGACAAATTTCTTAAAATCTGGATGATTTTACCATGTTTAATTTTGAGAGATTTAGCAAGCAAAACACACCTGCCTGGCCTATAGACTGGTGCAGTAAGTACACTATACATGGGATATTGAATTTTCAAATTAAATTTCAAATGCTGTATTTGCAAATTTTTGGAGGTCATTGACCCTAATTTCCATGGGGTTGAAAATAAAATTTCAGTAACCACATGGACAGAATGATTGAGCGCTTCTATATATCGACACATGCACATGGCAAACAAGGTGTCATGTTCAATGTTATATCTACATGACCAGGGCCGTGGAAACGGACTTGCTGTGAATGTGTGCTGTACTGATATGTGTGCGTGTGTCGTGTACATACATGCCCAGCCCAACCCTTCATTCCAGTCTGGATCAGCTGCTGTGTGTAACTCTTTCTGTCCAATAGTGGACTCCTAAAGGACTTTGGGTCAGTGATATTTTGTATTTATATCCTGGGCTGGCAAGTCAATACTCACTGACTCTGCACCAGACATTTTGCTACTTGAATGAAAACATACTTCATGAGGAATTTGAAAACCCTATTTCTGTTTGAGTTCAGCTCCAGCATAATTTGCTGAGCACCTGTCCCAGGCACTGAATGAGTTAAATGCCTTGGTTGGGTTTAGCCGGTGAGACAGCGACCAGGTGTCAGGGCCTGGCAGCACTTAACTGCAAGATAAGAGGTCAGACCATCACAGGGCCCCGTGTCACCTCCTGCAGTCACCAACACGTGTTACCCACGGCCAGTCCGTGACCTGGGAACAAATGCCATGTCCCCACATGCACGCCAGGACACTAGGTGTGGCTGGTGTATGCAGCCCTGGGTCGAAATGTACAGAAACGACCTGGGCTCACTCAGCCAACCCCGCAGCAACCCAGGGCTCTACAGTTTGCATGTCTGCTAGCCCAGGACAAGTCAAATTTGAATCAGGGCGAGTAGAAATCTCAAAATACTAGCATTGGGAACAACCAGAAATTTGATTTTCTAAATAGGATTTGTTACGGTGGGCAAGCAAGTTGGAACAGCGGGCTAGGGAGCCCCCAGAACTACTAGCCCTGAGGGCTACAGCAGATACAATGAATTATTATACTGCTCTGTAAACATTTTTTGTTTCTTTTCTTTTTTTTTGATTAGCAAATGAATGGTGGCTATTAACAAATGTTAATATATTTTGCTGTGATTGTCCTGAACCCCAGTAGCGGTTCAAGGCAACCTTGATCCATGTCTTGAAAAAAACATTGCCAAAGACATGATTGTCGGGAAAAATATTCCTAACAGATACATCTCATCACCTTTGGAATTACCTCATGGTATTTCTTATGAACTTCCTGTGAAAGGTCACCTGTTTTTACAGACCACAATTTAGTGACCTCTTGGGTGACCTCTGGGAAGATGCAATCCACCAATCACATCTTGGAAAATTTATTTTACATTTGTAAATTTCATATGAAACACACTAGAACAAAACTATTATTTTAACATTATAATATATGACTTAGTCTAACTTAGGTTGTTTTTTTTTTAACATACGAGTTGTTAAAAGACAAAAATATCGTGTCAGTACATGCACTTAATTATTGATGTTGCTGTGTCATACTGAACATGAAAAATCTACCAAACTGAGGCAAAACCAAAAAAATTCCCCCGTTTTCTGATACATGCCTAAAAAATCCAGGTTAAAAAGCTGGATTTTTTTTTGGGGGGGAGGGGGTAGTTTTATTGCATTTTTTACAGTAACTTCACCTGTTTTTTGAAAACCGTGTAATTTTTATGTGTTTAAGTGCAGCAGAAGGCAAGTTTATAATTCTACGTGTTACAGCTCCATAAAAAAATTGATGCCCAAGTTTTTCTTTTTTTTTTGGGGGGGGGGGCAGGTAGGTTGGGTGACCGGTAGCAGTGTTATTATTTTCTCTGGCCTAAATCATTCACTTTATTATGAACAACCAACTTCAAACTTGTGACCCTACTGTCTAATTACACAGATGGATGTCATCATCAGCCTCATAAAGAGTCCTCCTCTCCCCTTGCTGGTGTTTATGCTAAAATATGCAACCAAGGCTATAATAGGGATCATTTGAACCTTTTATGGCCCCTGGGGGTCATGATTTATCTTGTAAAGACCAGAATTCAATTGGCATCAACATCACTACTGGCAATCAGTTAAGATGGATAGAGAGGCATACAAGAGCTGGGCCCTGTATACATCTGCAAATGACACAAGCAAAAGGTGATTTCACGCTTGGCCACAATTCCCTATAGGCATTTTCTGTCTCTCTTTTTTTTTTTAAGCTAGGGGTGGGGAATAATTCTATTTCATCATGAACTGTTTATAGGATTCAAAAGACTGTATGTTCCTATGTGTTGATGATTTTCTCCTTCTCCTCCCAAAGAACACTCAAAAAGGGATATGCCCAGTTCACCAGACATCAATCTCAATGCTAATTTGTGTTGACTGTCTCAAGAAGTAGATCACAAGACCACTTAACAGGCCACTGACCAACAAAATGGATATGTTGAGACACAAGGTGCAAAAGGACATATTTATATACACTGCAGCAAACTGAACTCTTTTTTTTTTTTTTTTTTTACACAGTTCCACAGACATTCAATGTCTTGTAACATTATGTTGTCACAATACACACTCATATACAGACAATTACATATAAAACTTCTTAGGACCCCAAGAGTTCCCCTGATCAGAACATCAAAGGTTCAGTGACTTATAAACATAATTTCACTTCAAAGACATTGTTTTGCATTGAAAATCCCCACTCTTTGATGTAGTGTCCACCTTAAAAATCCAAAGAACAATATCAAGATATTACATTGGTTCCTCTCCTTTTTGCCTGCCTCCCCCCCCCCCCCCCCCAAGGTGCTAGCATGAATGCTAGAAGTGAATGGGTTAATTGCAGGTCATACTCTCACAGCCAAGGCCTTGGTCAGTGGTTTCTATACTGCATGACACTGGTACTTATATCAAAATTTTATTAACCCTTTCCCTTAGAATTAAGACTTAGTTAACAGCTCTTCTTTGTGTGGGTTGAGCCTTATGCCCCCACCCCACACCATGGAAAGCTGTTGACTTGGGGCACCTTATCTCCATACATCTCTTCTATAATTTTATCTAAACTATTTCTAGGTTCTGTTGATATTAGTGCATTCTGTTGATAATAGTGTAAAACACTGTTCAAAGCAAATGACTTCAGAAGACCAACACTGCTACAGGTTTTGGTCAGTTTATGAGGGAATGGGTTATGGAAGAATTTGCATATCGAATTACCATCATGATCAGACCCAAGCAAATGTACAGGAGAGTCAAGGTCTCTGCATGGAATGACTTCACAGAGAGGTCACATCACTTATTCTCCTCTTCCTGCTTTTTAACACCTTAGTGACAGCTTTGAACAGTGACAACCATACATCAGTGACTCAGTGTAAATACGGCTCTGCTAGTCAAAAGGCAAAAATATGCACATAGATTCTGTTCCTGTAACTTTCACTGGATCATATATACAATTGATAATGGTACATGATATGTTTACTGTGTTCAAGTTGTTTAATACCTGATTTAAACAGAGAAACATTCACCTTAATCACACATGGGTCATGCAAATTGGGCCTACTGTTAAAACCTACCCTTCCATATAAAATCTATGTAACATAACAATTACCACAATATTTTGACAAAGACTGATTTGTACCTGTAAATAAAATGGAGATCATATAAAGTATGATGTTGGCTAATTCCATGAAGATTTTGGCCTGAAGAAGTCTGTAGGGTCATTTACCTGACCTCCTACTTTCAACTTTCCTTTCTCTATTTAACTTAATCTGCTTTTCAATTCACATTATGGTCTTGAGCGATTTCTCTGACTCCTCAGATATTGGGGGTGAGCAGATGTTGTGACAAACACCTGCACTCCACTGAAGACTTCAAATCTATCATTTACAAAATCACTACATGTATCTGTAGGGCGGCTATACCTACAACGACATATCCATCATGTTATATCCAGCAAAACCGTGCAATGTTCATTTTTTGATTAGTTTTTTTTTTTTAATGGTCTGAGCTGCCAAGTCTACACAGCCTACTACATACAATTTTCAGTACTTTCACAGCCCTGTGACACTGTAGTACCTCCTAAGACCAACCTTCACACCAATCAAGTGGCCTCTCACAGCACTGGTCTCAATAAACACTGCAACTGCACATATTAAATTCAAACATGTCGGATCTAATATTTGGCCCAATATTGTCACAATATCATGACATAGTATGGGAAAATCAGGTAATTTCACTCTGCAGATTGTGAGGATGGGTAGATCATAAAATATATAATGGTAGGAAATAACTTCTGTAAAATCCAGTCACCTTAATTTGCTCAACTCAACCTATAATAAATATATATACTTCCATTGCAGGAAGAACTCTGCTCTAGATAGTACTTACATGTATGTCTTCAGCCCCTGAGGTGTAACTGATACTGGTCAGTACTATGGGGTTTGCTAGCCTGATACATTACACCATGGAGTGGCCCACGGCTGCAAACGTTCCTACTTCGGGTTATACATCTATACCTGGAGGCTAGCTGGACTGACCAGTCAAGGAACTCACTCATACTGTCTTCATGGTAGCTGTGCAAAACCAAAGCTTGTATATCTCCTCTGGCCATTCTTGACCAACGCCTGGACATTTCAAATCAAAGACTTGATGTCAAGTAACAGCCCTACAGTATTCTAACTCGGCGAATCAGGAAGAAAAGAGGAAGTGGAGGGGGGGAAAAAAACAGTGGTCAGTTTCATACTTTGGCATCTTTTTACCTTTCACACAAAACTCATATTATTGGTAAATACAAAGTACAGACAGTACTTGCATGATGTCATTATTATTATTATAATTTTTTTTTTACTTTCCTAAGGCAAACCCATCCACACGTATGTCAAATTGCCTGCCACATTATGATTGATATTCAAGAGTATCCATGTATTGAGTGGCTTCTGCCTGTAAAAAGAAACCATAAATAATAATCTCATATTATTAATAATCTTATAATAATGAATAATCTCCTTTGAAGCATACATTATATTCTTTACGTTCTTTCTACAATTAGTCTAGCATTTTAACTTATATGTTTTTCTTTTTGATTTGACCATGATAAATCATAATTGTTGATCAAGCTTCACAGATCTATAAGTGTGTTTATGTTGTGATACTAATGACCATGAGTACTGGTATACATTGAGCTAGGTCACCGGCATTGGCAAACCCAAGGGCTATGAACTTTCATCAAGTAAGACTGTAAACTAATACACACAGTATTGTTGTAGATTTATGCACATTTATAGTGGGTTCCTGACAAAAACTACATGTACACACACATCCAGATCTAGGCACATAAAAAACAGGCAAAGAGTATGTGGAATAGCTTTGTAGCCCTTTCAGCTTGCTGTTTTGTTCAATCTAAAATAAAAACAAAAATACCTTAAAGCCAAAGGAAAGGTAGCCTTTTCCTTAAATGTGTTTCAAAAGAGGATACCTTAAGCAACACTATTGTAGAAAAAAATTATTTATCTCCATTTAAAGCCTGAAAGGAGAAATAAAAGTTGCTGATATCGCTGCTCTGCCTAGAAGCTTCATCACTGACATATTGGGGGTCAAGAGAAAGCAGAATTGATGCAGTGACCTCTAAAGCTCGTGAACATGGCCCCCTGGGTGCGCCTGGACCAGCTGATCTGGGTGAATCTTGTTTGACCGTTTACAGCTGTTGAGCTGCTTCTGTAAAAGTTTTATTCCTGACAAATCATTATGGATGAACATGTTTACAAAGGAATATATATGCGTTTCAGCCTGAAATTTTCAACAAACAAGAGCAGTTCAAGTGAGGAAAGTGCTTCGGACTCTGAACTGGAATGGGAATGCAGGAGTGAGTTCCTGACATTCTGCCCACGGAGGTAGTATACAGTACGTGGTACCTCTATGTACTCACTAAAAGGTATCCTTTCTTTTGAAGTTAAAACGGGCTAGCTTTACCTCTATCTCTGGAGAATAAAAGGAATACTAAGTTTACTGTAGGGCAAAGTTAAAGAAACAATGAAAGAGAGACAGCAGGAACTGAAGCACTCGATCTGTCCTAATGAGAGTTATGCTTTTGCTGGAGCCATTGGAATGGACTGCAACGCAGGTAAAATCCCAGTGAATAAAATTCTGAAGCATCCATGTGACGACAAATTGCCGGCATAGACCCAGGTTGTGGATATTGTGCTAAAAGAAGTGTGTACCCTAAGTTGTATGAGAAGATGCTAGAGTGTATAGCAGTCTGCACCAGGCAGATAATTAGCTATTACCTAATTATTACGTTAAGGAGATCATATGGCCAGTGGGACCGGCTGGAGTGGGCCAGGCTGTGAACAAATGCCACACCGGAATGCAGTACAATACACAAAGGTCCCACATGCTGGTTCATCTTTGGCAAGATCACTGACTAGACCACACAGGCACAGCATTCAGCATGGCAGCCTCCAGCCATTGAGAGGTCGTTACGTCACGATTTTTAAGAGATGCCCGGATTTAGATTCTTGGCAGTGCCAATATGCTTGCAGATTTTTTTTATATTATTATTCTTCAACAGGAATACTTAAGTAGGTACATTAACAAGTGCACATGTAGTGGATGCCAATACAGTAAAACTTCCTTATACCGAACACCCTTGGGACCCGAAAAAAGTGTTCGGTATAGGGAGGTTTGCTTACATTGGAAGTATACATGTGGAACCAAGAAATGGTGTTCAATATACGGAGGTGTTCGGTTAGAGAGGTTTTACCGTAGTGACCTGCCTTTCCTTTGGCTTGAATTTCCCAAGGGTGACTACCATTTCTTCACACAACAAAGTATTACAGACGAAAAAATTACAACCTCTCCAAAAGAATTCTGAATTCATCTTGGGAAGGATCTTCTCCCCATGCAATATATATTGCTTATACTTTTCTGTGTGAAATTCTGAAGCATGTGATCATGATTTACATGTAGATGTAGCCACAAGCTTTTCGTGGCGTGTCAGTCACCTGAAGCACACCCAACAGATACATGTTTTATGATTATCTGTAGTGTATAGTAAGCAAAGGTAAACACAAGACACAATGTCAAAAAAGGTGTTTTTTAATTTAATTTCATGTTCCATAAAATCTGAGACTTTATATGTACTCGTACAATCCCCCCCCCCCCCACTCCGTTTTTCAACAAGTTTGTTTTTCCTTCCTGTTTTCACTTCTGATAGTGCAGCAGCTGTTTTTGTCTACCACATACCTACCTCCCTTAAGCATTGTAATCAAAGACTTGTATATAAAAAAAAGGTGATTTTTCAGCCCACATCCCCACAACCTCAGGGGTTGGGGCATGCGGGTAGAAAATTACAATAACATTGAGACCAGATTTTGGTAAATCAAGTGTTTTGTGACAAGGTGGCACAAGAAATTGTCCATTAAGTCACACGATTTATACATGTATCTAACATTACACTGACTAAAGTTGCATTTACAAAAGACAGCAAATTGCTCAGTCAAAAATTTAGTGCAGCAAAGTAAGAATGTTTAATGATCTGGGTCACTTAACATGACGATTTATTGCCACATGAGGTATTTTTCGGAATGACACTAACTTGGGTTCACTTCCAATGATGAGTAGCCATGTTAAGTTTTTTTGGGAATTTTGAGATGCACAGCCAGTGGAAGGGCATAATTCAAAACAATCTTTCCTGCTACCACAAGACTTTATCAGATCTGATTTATAATTTCATTCTTATGGCGTCTTCTTAATGTTATAAACTCAAATATGGCCCACCTTTCACTATTTCCTCAAAATAAAAATTTGATACAATTTTCCCCAAACCAAGTAAATTCTACCTTGCTAATTGTCACATTTATCTTATTCCTGCTTTCAAATTGCTGGAAACATCCGGTCTTATGTGCGCTAAGGTTTAAATCAAATATTCTAACATCTGGGAGAAAAATGTTCCTCCAGTTCACCCTCCCCCCTAAAAAAAGGCAAGAGGCCCATGGGCCTAATGCTCTGCTAGCGCCATGGCTTTATTGCACCCACATCTTCATTTTAAAGTTACAAGTCCTCAAGTTGAACTGATGGTACATATGGGTACATAAAAAGCTTATGTGATTTTACTGTCTGACTTATCCACCAGATGGCACTTTGCTCTACATGTAATCAAAGCTTATTTGTGCAATTCCTGTGATGGATATTATTGCATGTGCCATGTTACATGGTATACATTTAACATGCATGTACATCTAGAATCATCATAGTCTCATTCTTTTTTATGATAATGACTTATACTTGTCTTAAAGGGGGGGGGGGGGAGGCTTGTCTCAATCAATACTGAATAATTATCCATCCCATATGCAAAAACCTCTGGAATAGTTTTAGAAGCTACAAATATATTTAGTTCAATAGAAACAAAGCTTGCCAATGTTTGTTGACACCTTCTGCGCATCCCCATGAAACACCTTCAGCCCAGCTCCATGCTACACCAGCTAACTTGTTTGCGTTTCCCACTCAGTATTCCAGGCCACTGAGCTTTAATGAATTATTATTTAGTATAAAAAAATTGGTTCTCCACAGGACAAATAATATTCACAATTCACTTGTCCGACCTAGATATCCACTTGTTTGGGACAACAGGATCATAGGAATTATAGAAGCCTGAGTCCTACCTCCCTTCTATCTATATTTTGTAGTTTTAATTATCAATGACACATGCAATTTATATTTTGACCTTCAAAAAATAGGTCATGGTCATCCAAATTTTCACAAAAGTTGACCATATACCCAAGGCATAGTCGGTGTAAGTTTTAAAGCTCCATCTTTATCTGTGATCATAATACTGAACTTAACGTGATTTTTACACCTATAGTGTTAGTTCCATTGAAAACCACCAGTAGCGCCACCAGGACCCCATGCATCATAAACCTTTTCTGCATGATATTCCTGTAAAGGTAAAGTGCATACATATCCACACATAAAGATACGATGACCGTCACAGGAATATCATCTCCTGAAATGTATTCCCTCAGTGAGCTTGAGAAAGTTGGTCATCCATGGTATTATCATACTTTCAGACATGATACACATATGCTGTGAAATTTGATTAAGCTAGCCTGGTTATTTCTCCTAATAATGCATTTCATAGTTCTGAATACATATTGGCTCATATTTTCCATTCACCTGAAGGTGGCACCACCAGTACCATTCTGATTCCACATGCTAGCCTCCCAAATGTTTTCACCAAATTTCATAAAAATCCATCTAAAATGAAGGATACCAGATTTTCCAATTTTTTTTCACTTTTGGGCCTGTGTATTATGCAATCCTGTGGCTGGTGCCACCAATAAAGAAATAAACCTATATTTTCATTCATTGAACATGTCCAAAAAAATTCAAGAGGCTAACTTTAAAATTGTTGATGCTATCATGTTGACAAACAAATTGCTTAAGGCCATACATGAGTGATCACAAGCTCTGGGATCTATGGTCAGCAGAGCTTCCAAAAACAAAACAAAAAAACAAAAAAGGTTACTGAAGTGTCCAAAAGCCACAATGGCAAGGACCAAGTACAGAGGGTTTCTGTATCCATCCTGCAGAGGACACTTCAGACAGACGGACTGGTTGTGTATTCCCATTGATGTCTAACCTACGTGTATATGCCCATTACTATCCATTGTTATTTGCAATTTAGTAACTTAACAGGAGGCCCATACGCCTGGTGCTCTGTTAACTTCTAATGTATTATAACTATATAATGATTGGAAACAAAACAAGAGCAGGTTGGGTGCACTAAAGTGTTTATTGTTTGATTGGGAATGCAAAGTACAAAAATATTGATCTGGAGAATGGATTCTCTTATTCATTGATGTCCAAGCTATGCCCCACCATCAGTAAATCAACTTTACAAGCCTAGTGACCTATAATTTATAAATACCCGGTCACCTTCATCCACATTCTACAATATAATAATGTGGGACACTTGATCTAAATGTAACCTATGAATTTGGAATATTTAGCTGAATTAAATTTTGAAGTTGTGAATTTCATCTTGTTCATTACACTTTGGCTCGTAATTCATAAAAATAGGTCAAGGTCACTTATATAAAATATAGGCATTGGACATGATCTGTACATCCTATAAATGTCTAAGTCAATTATTTTTCCAGACATGGAATTTTTTAGCTTTAAAGGCAGCTTGGTTTACAATTTCAATCAAATTAAAGGTGGCACCACTAGTATCAAATGCAATTGAGATTTTGACTTCCCCCACGATCCCACTAAATTTCACAAAGATCTATCAAAAATTAAGCATGGTATTTTGGTCACAGGATTTTCACATTTGGACCCGTATATTACATTATGCTAAAGTGGCACCACCAAATTCAAACTCAACCTAGATTTTCATAACCATCTGATATATCCTGAAAGTTGTATGGAGCTAACTTGAAAGCTGTGGGCTGTACTGCATTCACAAGCAAAAGTTTACAGATGGATGGCAGGGGGTCAGCACAGGTGGACAGACACGAGGGATTACATAAGCTCTGTGACTTTAGGTCAGCAGTGCTAAAAAACAACACAGAAACACTAAAGTGTTGATGGTAAATGATTCTGAAAATTTGATTTCATTAGGCTTTAAAATTTCCAGTTTATTGGAAGCTACTTTAACATACAATCCTACATGGGATAACACCACAGTAACCCTGCACCCACACACACACAACAGGGTTTCCATGGGGGGTATATTACCCTTTTAAATCATGAAATACCACCTCAGCAAAATTCAAAGGGTCCCAACGTCCTACATTTTCTTTGTTAATTTTGCAAAATATAGCTAAAAATTTGACTCTTTTTGATGTTGGAACCTCTGAAAAAAAATCCTATTTGGAAGCACTGCACAAGAATTTTCTGTATTGAGTTGTACATTCAGCTGAATACACATAAAATTAACCATGATACCTCTTTTGATGTAGGTCATCAGTTACCAGTTAACAGGGACTTATTAATTAATTCTTATGAACGATATGCTACATCATGGCGATTTAAATTTGGTCCGATCTTTTCATCATATAGAATTTTTAGAAACGCTGGAGAAAACTGAAATACCAGGAGTGTCTTTTTCTAGTGATGAAAGGGCTATGGGTCACCTAATATAAAAGAATAGCTTCTACCCAGACGGCCATGTATAGGCTAAACTGTGTTGGCATGTCCTAATCCTGTAGGGCCTGTATTTTTCCGTTTTTAACGGAAACGGAACAATGATTTTTTTTGTCACCTTTGAAACGGATTTAGCTGTTTTGCCTTAATGTGTTTTACATACAAAGAGAACTACTGAAACAGAATTTGGAAATTTCTGGCAGGTGAAACGGAATTTCTAGTTTTTTGAAACGGAAAAATACTGGCCCTAATCCTGGTCTCTCTACTGAGATAAAAATCTTTGAAAAAGTGTAGGACTGAGTGGCCTTACTACATAAAATTCATCAAAATCTGAGATGCATAAACTTGAGATATGTCAGGGTAACACAATTAAGAAGTGTCCTGGAATCTCTGTGCGATCACATCATTTTAATATTACTCTCTCTGCACTGAATATTCCTTCAGTTAATGAGCCTGTAAAGAGGGTGACAGTTTATTTCCTATCACATGTATTTTATGTTTATATGCCATACTGAGAGCTCTGTTCTTCCCTTTTGGCAAAAAATAATATGGAGGGCATCAAGGTCCCAAATACTTTGATAGATGGAATCATTCAAAATGTCACCTCTTAGTCATATATTTGGCAACCCTTCTGACTTCATTCCATGTTGTTCCTTCCATGGAGGCAGATTCAGATGGAGTTAACAACTCTGCACAGTATTTATTGCTCGATGAAAATTATGAAAAACCATGGTCAGTCCAGCATACACTGGTACATCTGTTGACCCAAGCTTTCTGATTCTCAATACATGTATTTTATTGTGTACTTGTACTACTACATACGTCCTTTATATCTTTCTTATACTTGTCTAACTCTGGTTGTTGGTGCTGTGAACACCTCGGCGGTAAGACCAACACTTTGTGATGGTAAAAACAATGACAACAATAGCTTTATTGAACCTCCGCTAAGACACAGAGAAAAATAGATATATACAATACAAGGTTTGGCCAAGTGTTTCAGTTACACGGGTATAGTCGTGCGTATTTATCACTTTATAGTCAGAGTCCTCGCTGAGCAAGGACTGCAGTGAAATTGCATAGCAGTCAACAGTCCTTGCTGGGCTCACCTTTCTGTGTCACTAACTGCACGATCAAGTGAGCAATGACCCAGGTTTAAGTTTGAGATAAAACTCAAAAAAACATATTAAATAATCCATTGATGCGTACACCCAAGAGCCCAAGTCAAATGAGTATGTATTTCATACAGGGTAATATTATCAATAGAAATTAATTGGGGTCCAACATTCTGAATTTTGCCAAAAATCACCAGACATAAGGGCACATTGATCAGCCATGTAAATTGCCCAGACTTGACGGCGCTTGTTGATAACATTTTGTGCATCTCTGTCATACATCTTGATGTATTTTATCTTACACTTTCCCTGATATCAGGAGGATAAAGTTTATTTAAAGTAACCAGTAATGACATGTATTAAGTCGAAATTAGTAACCTATCCAGTACACCAGAATGTGAGGACAACTATTCTGCTGGTTGCCCCTGTGTTTCCAGAAAGATCTAAAGTTGGCATGGCCATTGGCATTGATACTAGATTATAGGTACGAACCTAGGCTATAGTAGTACATGTAATACAAGTCTACATACTGATCACCAAAGACACTGTCCACCGAAAATACTGATTAGGGTTAATCAGTGGCTCACTTTACAATGTTTTCCCTCGTTGTACCGTAACAATGCTGTACCTACACAAGACTAAGCCAACGAGATGCCACTGATGTTGGAATCTATTAATCTCAACAAGTTATTGTCTGAACCAGAGTGGTGCGTGGCATGGCCAAGTTTCAGTTCGACTCGAGGACAAGACTGAATCGTTCCAGAGGAAGTTGTGTTCAAAAAAACAAAACACTTAGAGTAAGCCCATGCTTGTTTTGGGTAAGCATCTTTAAAAGTTATTGTCATTCCCTACCCAAACTGACCGTAATGCTTTTTATTATTCACATAATAATTTTGTTGCACACTTAACTGTTGAAGCCATGTCGTCCGTGATGGTTTCACCGGATATAATCAAGACCACAGCGCCATCTGCTGAGCGAAAAAGGGTGAACTTGCCTGACCTACCGGCTGTGGACAATGTCGTCATTTTATTTTTTTCGTCAAATATTTGCAATTTGCAAACCTATACGAATTATATGCACCATTGCATCCCCACGAATCGATGAGGATCACCTGGAAATCATTCTGTGCACATGACCTTGCAAATTTCATCCAAAATATGTGTCAATGCACAACGATCGATTTATGTCGACTGCTTGAAAAGGCTATGCAGAACCGCCATTATGAATGGCGAACCCACCCACTTCCCCGGCCTTGGGTGTAAATACACAGAACAGTGGTGTCAGGTATGGAATATATTCTAACTGTAACTTACCTGTGACCACTGTGACTTTATTCTAGCTATACAGCAATAGTGATGAACGGCATATACCTCCAGAATGACCCAGATTTTCCGAGACGGTAAACGGGGCTGTCGTGCGGTGACCCCGGGGTCTCAGCTTTTTTGCCCGTCTCTCAGCACAGCTGGTGCTTAACACCGTTAATTTTTTCCTATCCTTCGGTGCTCTACATTCCCCAGGAACTAGATAGTGGTATAAATGGGTCGATGGTTACGTACTTACCCCGAATAAACAGGCCAGAATGTTTGTGAACCCAATGTGTCTATGTACGGCCTTTGTGTGGGGACGGCTGACTAGAAATCCCTACCCTGGTACATGGTTGTGATGGGTGAGGGGGGCAGTCTGCTGATAACCAAATAAGGCTATTGATAGTGCACGTCATGCCGCCAAGTCCCGGCCCTGATTGGGCCGCCGACCCCACGTGAGTGCTATTTGTCGTGGGTAGGCACCGTATGGTAATGACGCGTTTCCCCCTGGAGGGCGTGGGTATTTGTTCGTGCCTCTCCGCGGCATAAATAACAAAGGTTCACACTCCGACCGTAGGGGTGGCAGGTTTCTGGACACTCAACCATTAAGCCTACCTCTTTTGACATCTCTCGGGTCAGCATCAACAATAACTTTCCACATCAGCAGGTGCCCGTGGGTAGGGGTATTGAACCGAACCCCTCAATCCCCTGGGATAGTGTCTGTTGCCATACAATGTTTGTTTTGACTCTATTACTACCAACTACAGTTGTTCTCATCGTAAAATCTCCCCTGGTCGCACAGTATCGACTGCACCACACTTATAATGTAGGTAATCATCTTGGATAAAGTCCAGGCCGTGGGGCATTTGATAAGTGGAGAACGCCTGTTACACCGGGACTAGCGTGGAGGACTCAATATTAAACCTGGCCCTCTTTAGGCTATACAACTTTAAGTGGCAATGCATTCATTTAGCTCACAGGGGAAAGTCATTTAGTTTTCAATTTTATTTCTGGGAACTTTGCATAAGCAGTTCGGTGCACGTACATGCAATTTTCAACTTAACGCAAATAAAATTCCCGTACATGTATATTAAAAGCTGGTGCGGGATCCGGGCTGCACCCTGGACATATCCTGCCGCCTGGGGTACTGGACTATTCCATTTTTCGTACCGGGGGGACCCCTGGAGTAGCAGTCTGTGCCAATCATTTGTATCCAGACCCGCACGCTGCGGACAAAAAGCTGGAAGTGGTGGCTTGATGATAGCTGGCAGTCGCCAGCTGGTAGCCGGTAGGCAAATGTTCTCACAGCAGCTGAAAAGTACAACAGTGGTTCACACCCATCGGGAGAGAGATGGGATCGACACTGGTGTGACGGTCGCGGTGACACTCCGACCTACATGTGCTAACAAGCCGGCAACCTCATAACTCGGCACCCAAGGGCATTGTTTTATCCACATTGAACAACTGCCAGCTAAACAAACTTTTATTCTTCCCATATTGCAGTCATTCATACAGGCCTACAGGTCTGATATGTACATGTATGTCTTTTAACTGTTTTGCCAATAAAGAAGGAGACGGAGAAGGAGGAGCAGCACTCGCCGCTCACTGCTCACCCACCGCGGTTGATCTCTCTCTCTCTCTCTCTCTCTCTCTCTCTCTCTCTCTCTCTCTCTCTCTCTCTCTCTCTCTCTCTGCCTCCCCCCCCCCCTTGAAATCTGTTATGTAAACTGCACACAAATAAAAGCATATACGGTCAAATAAACTACTGTTTCTCGTGTTCCTGTTCGAGTTATCCCAGCTGGTCTGCATGGGCTAATTTTGTAATATGCAAAATAGACAAGTAACTTAGCTAAAAGATACAAAATGCTCTGGACAAAATGCTTACACGTCCATTCAAGTCACCCTTCACAGTCACAGACTCACACCCTCAAACAATCTTTAAGCAGTAATTTATAGAAACCAAAGAAAATTGTGAAAGCCATTAACCCATATCAGCCCAAATGCCATTTTGCAAGAGCAGCTCCAACAACAGCCCCTAATATCGATGGTTTACCTCCAGGATCTGGGGTCTTTACAAAAATAAAATGTTTTCCACATACGTGAGTGTTTATGTTAAGTGCGATCAATATACACCCCAAACGCATCATGTGCGGAATGTGAAAAGATCCGTTTGATTTAAATGTTGTCTACCTGAAAAAAGTGGCCGCTGCCAGCATTATTGACCTCATCTCTCGGTCAAATTCAGCCGGGGAAGGCCATGCGGCAGTAGTTTTGGAAAGCGGTTGACCAGGATAGACAGTGGCAGGGTTGGAGTGGAACAGGGAAGCGGGCTAATCCATGGACGTTTCCCTGTATTCCTGGTTAGCCCTATATGTTTATGTGTCAACTCCACACTACAGACATATTATTTTTTCGTGGATTCATGCTTTCTCTCCGTTCGGGGGAAAAAATGGTAGGCAATACACCCAGAGGCCTATTGTTATATCTCTATCCGTGGAACATGGCTTTACGTAGGAATTGCCTGCTTGACAGACCTTTGACCCGGGGCTACTGGTTATTGGTCTAAATGAACAAAAAGGGCTTAACAGTTGGCGATTAAATCAAAGTATAGATTGGGCAAATTATCTACAAGGCGTTTAGAATTTGAAATCTTTAATTTAGTATTTTCAAAGTTGTAATAGACAGTGATGCCAGTCCACACCTATGTACATGTAACTGGCCACAGCGCACATAATGATAATTGCACAAACTGTTAGTAATTTGAATTATGCTAATAAGAGTCATTTCAAATAAAAATCTTTGACTACAGCTTCTAAATGAGAAGTTCTGTTTGAAGTTATATTTGTCTGACTGTCATCGATTTTGTGTTAAT
>OZ026627.1:53648314-53741566 GCA_964020975.1 Hermodice carunculata
TGACAAATGTTGGCAACAACCAGATACAGTGATGCTGGGTGTAAAGAAAGACAATGGTAATTTGAGAAAATCAGCAACCTCGAACGGTACTGCTGGGTGTAGGCATAGTTTAGATATATAATTTGACAAAATCTAATACCACACACGGTGCTCCTAGGTACAGGCATAGCCTTTGCCTGCAAAGCAGACCAAGTTCCATGTTACTACACTCCCAGTAGAGTAGACAAAATACGCAGCTTGGGTCAGCTTTGGTAATAATTAGTAATTGCAGGTACACGATTTTCAATAAAAGAAAAAAAATGTCCTGCTCTCGTTCTGGGGTGGCCATGAGTTGCAGGTCTCTGACGTCGCACATGTCATGGCTTGCCCCCCCCCCCCCTCCCCCCCAAAAAGTTTTAGCTGTATCTGAGCTATGATTTGCTTGCATCGTTTTCTGAGACACTCAAAACCATGAATGAGGTCATCTCCTGTCAATATTATACTTCAATAAGAGGGAGTTTAATGATTTGCGGCCTAGATGCGAACGTAAACATGGACTAACATTATTTACCACATGTCCCATAAACTATATTTTCACCTTGGTCTATATTTTGTACAATATCTAAAGAAACGATTGTCATACGTAATATTCAATTGGAACATCTCTGCAAATATGTGGTAATAGTCCACATTGTATTCTTTTTGGCTTTTTTTTTTTAAAAAAGATATTCCAAGTCATGAACTCTCTGTCCACCTCCTTGCTTGGAAATTCCCTTAACTTGGAGCCATTGAAGGACCTACGGTATGACTGAGAGAAGTGCTGGCGTGTAGTGGCAAAAGCCATGCCAAAATGAGGCATTTGTAAATTTACCGCAGAGGAGAATTCATTACAACTTCCCTTAAAACGTTTATCTGTTGCATTTGGACCAATAATATGTCCAGTATATGAAATGTTCCACTTTCTAAATTGATTTTCCTTCGAGATGGATGTACCTGCATACGTTGTCTTGAATTTACGACAACCACTTGGTTTTATTTGGATTAAGTATGACCTTGTATTCCAAAGCAGAATTACTCAATGTGTCGTCAAGTAAAATGTGTAAGGTATGTATATTGTGGCGGCCACCGAAACGAAATCATCTGCATATACTGACCTGAAGCCCCGTTGTCTAACATGTTCAGAAGGCATAAAAAGGTGAATGAAAAATATTTTAACGTAAAAATAAACGATATAATCGAAAGTGTTTAAAATTTTACCTGTCAGACTGACGGAACGATATTTCTGGGGCCTGACAGGTCCACAAGGTTTAAAGTGTAGTTGCACAAGATCACGAAGTTATATTATTTCAACAACTGTACCGTGAATACTGCATGTTGTTAAATATTAGCTCTAACTAACTCCAGTAAATAAATTATTATCTGTTACAATGTAGATATAGATTACTTTAGACACTTTATTGATAGCAATTCAACCTGTGAAAACGTATACTGCACAGTGTCATACCAGCCCGACCGAAGATTTCTAAATAGATTAACTGTAAATTGTTCATTTTAAAGTATAGTTATAAATCCTACATTTTAACGAATAGGTTATAACAGGTTAAAGAGACTACCATTAATTATCAGTTACTTACTTTTTAATGCAGACAGAGTTGCCAGTGATGTTGCTGATCACGTATAAGGTCGTGGCATGGCGATATTAAGGGTGCCAAAATTTTAGGAAAAACAGATAATTGGCTGCTCTGAAAAGCATTCATGAATGTCTTCAAGTCTGGGTGCATAATTCACCATATGACACATCTGGTTTCACATTTTCCGGTTAAGGATTCCCGATCACATTCCGGCAAATGGAATCAATATTTCGACGACTTGGTCCCCGTTCGGAATTCCTGGAGCCATGCACCCTTGAACTAATTTACGGTGATTTTAAATTAAGTCACTTTAATATGCCAATACGTTAATGTGTTGTTACTTTGTATATGTACGCACATAAATATGTCTATTTTATTGATAAAATGTCACATTATTTATCGGGTGGTATCTAAAATTGAACTGAGAAAAAATATCAACTTTCAAGGGCACCGGGAGATATGCTGGCTTTTCAAAAACAGGAGAGTGATACCTGAAATCAAGTGGCATTGTAAAGACATAAGAATATGTATTCCATCATTGGTAGTAACTGTACTACCTGTGGCGGAGGTTTGGGAGACATAACTTTCCAATTCTGCTGTAAATTCATTTTTATAGAATTAATAATTTGAAAATAGATAGGGGTATCATCAGGGACTCCAGTTGTATGCTACTGATAATATGCCTGTGACGCCTGCAAATTTTCGCGCTCCCCTCAAACAGCATGTGGTGTTTACACAACAATTATTTTTCGTAAGCTACAATTTTGGTATATCGATCTGGGCTTTTGATTTCGTTTGTTTTGTTTTGATTTTAAATTTTTGAAGTCACCCAAAAGAGCCCGGTTGTTAATTATCGTCTGCTTTTACGATTTTACCTAAATTTCACAATAGAAAATATTTCTTGCTTTTAAATGTATATAAGATCTATAATGATGGCACGCCTCGCCCAATCCTCGTCAATGAACGCATTTGGATGAGTATCATTGTGGCCAGGGCAGGGTTAAGGGGAGATAGACAAATCGGATCGGAGCTGCCAGGCTAAGCAGTGTAGTGGGGGAGGTGGCAGGGCGGGGGCAATGGAGAGAATGCTGGGTCCACATTCCTCGGATGACTCATGAAAATGTCTTTCTTGCGTAGAACGCCACCCGTGATGTATGTTTGGTCATGTAGGTTCACTGCCTATATGCAACACCTTGTCAATTTTAACCCATGCAACAAGTGATCAGGAAGGCTGAGCTAACAACGTTTGACGATTAAAACGAAAACGGAAAAGAGGCAAGCAACCTCAGCCTGCAAAATGCGGGACAGCAAAATCAGCTGTTCCTTTGATAAGTCTTGAGGTCTATAAGACCTTGAAATGCTGGCATTTGCGACAGTGTTCCTAGACAAACCATGTTGTCTTGTGCATTGTTCTAAATTTGCATGGCAATGGTCTGGCGGGGGGGGGGGGGGGTCTCAGTAGGCCGGTACAGGTAACGACCCGATGTCCCCCATTACAAGGTGCGGAAAATCAGAAAATCTGGTGACTAGGGCCCTAGTAGGAAGTATGAAAAATTAAGGTGCTTGCAGTGCGTAACCCTAGGGTAAATAAAAACCACCCAGTACACTAGTACGAAAAATCCTTTTATCCCCTCCTGAAACAGATATGTACTTTTTAAAATTTTTGATGGTTTACATACTTCATCAACAGATACGTCTTTTTCTTTCTTTCTTTCTTTCTTTCTTTCTTTCTTTCTTTCTTTCTTTCTTTCTTTCTTTCTTTCTTTCTTTCTTTATATGTTTAGTTGTCTGTCTGTCATACATGTCTGCCTGTCCATCTCTCCATATGACTATTGATTTCGACCCTAGACTATACTCCCTCAAAGACCTGCGTACAACAACACAATTTAAATAAAATAAAAATAGCAATATTGAATTGCCCAAAATGCAATAAAATCAAACCTTTGTATCGAGATCATGTTAAAAAAAGACATATACGAGATAAAAATCCTTCAACATCACCGCTCTGTTTAAGACAGAGTTTCTTCCATCTTAATACAAAAGCAATTTTTCGAAAATTTGATTCTGTTTCAAAACATCAAATTAGTGTTATTACTTTTCAGATCACTATTCAAAGTTGGAATACAACATTTTCAATTTCAGAGCAGTGCTGTTGGAGCAGGCAAGCGCGCATTCCCATCCAAACTCAGAGGGCCCATGCTTGACGCGCCAACACTTTAGGAGTGCAGATTCCACCGAGTTCATTCCCAATTGTCAACTGCATGTACATAAAAGCGTACTATACTTTGGCTTTCAGGGAACATGCAGGGAGATGCCACGGCCTTTTACGGAATATGGAAAAAGGCATATTTTAATATTGAACACTGAATTATATGTATATTCTTACTAGTTATTGAATCAAATAAATATTATTGGATATTTAATCAAACTGTTTTGGTCGATAAGAATGTATCATGGAAAACAAATTTTAAATAAAAAATGTGTTGGATATGGGAGGCAACCTTTCTCACCGAAAATCTTCTGTACATTTTTCCCTCACAATCTGTGAATCAAATACCTACCTAACTGTAAAACAGGGCTACCTACGTAGCTGTAAAATACCTACCTGACTGTAAAACACCTTTCTTACTGTAAAATACCTAACTGCAAAATACCTACCTGACTGTAAAACAAGCCTACCTACGTAGCTGTAAAATACCTACCTGCTTGTAAAACACCTATCTAAGTGTAAAATACCGAACTGCAAAATACCCACCTAACTGTAAAAAACCTTCCTGACTGTAAAATACCTAGCTTTTACATTACCCTATTTTGTCGAACTGGCATGTACATAAAAATGAAGACCCCACCTCCACCCCACCGCGAAATCCTCCCTCGAGTCTACTCCCTAAACGGCTCCAGTCTCTGTGTCATAAGCTACTGAATGCGGTAAGGGCAAGAGCTGTTTGTTGTTGTTGTTATTGTTGTTGTTGTTGTTGTTGTTGTTGTTGTTGTTGTTGTTGTTGACCACAGAACACAGAATTTCAGCCGAGCATGCTCGTCTAGGGGGTGTTCGACTGATCAGGTCAAAGCCATTCAATACAAACATCATCCACATGAAGGATTAACTTAGGTTAGCAGTGACTTTCAGCAACTGTCCCATATAAACATAGATTCAGATTTTCACAGTGGTAAAGTATAAATCTTCTGAAAGCTGACAAACTGGAAACTATGCGTATAACAATTTTATAATGTTGCTTGCATAACAGTTACACAAAAGATCATCATAATTCACCTCAAATTTGGACTCGGCTCATTCTGTTTGCTACACTTCAACATTATTGGGACAAGTCTTCTTTTTCTTCCAGCTGATCCCCGAGTTATGTTCCCAGGAAATTTGAAGAGAATCCAGCCGAGGGTTTCGGAGAAGTCGAAAGTGTAAATGGTGAATAACGGACGATGGACCATCTTAATATCGCAGATGAAATGAAAGCGAAATGAAGTAAAAAGAAACAGATAAAACATGAATGAATGAATGAATGAATGAGTTAGAAAAATAAAGCTTTGTTCAGTTGTGTTGGGCAACTGCGTAGCCTTTTCTTACCACTATTAATAATATACTGCATCATTGCCTGCTCAACTGTATGTATTTCACGCCGTCGTACCGGTTTTTAAAATTATCTATTGAACATGTTTTTTTTTTAATTATTAGTGAAAAATATATTTTTGATGTTTCTTTACTTACATGTTGCAGGTAGTCAGTGTCGAGAATGTAATGTGACATGGAGAGAATAAATAGAATATGGCTGAGGGATTTCGGGTATTGATGAATGAACGTGCTGCAGGACATCTGACTTTTTGAGATAAACAATATTGTCTGGCGGCCATATGGCCCTGAATTTCACTTGTTAGATCGCAAACTGTTTATAAAACTCAAAACCTTGTAATCTTATCGTTAATATATTCGTGTTGAGCGAAACGAGTCTTTAATAAGTGGGTCAAGGAGCAAAATGTGGGACAAGGTCAGTTACCAAATATGAGTACATAACTTCAGCGTAGGCCTATTCTGACCAAACTTCATTTATATGGGTCGCTCGGTCTCCCAGATTTTGCTTTTAGTTTGATACTTTATTGCACTTTTACCACACAGCATTCATGCCATATAATAAAACATGTAACCTAGAATCAAAGGGAAGATGGGCGTAAACTTAAAAAAAAAATGTACTTGTATAGATTCATATATCACAAAATTTAGGAAGATTACTTTCTCAATTCAAAAGACAATTCAATTAATTTACATTCTCGCACCGCTACTTCAGTTCCAGGAGAGAATACCGTTTTCAGAGATATAAAGGACAATGAATCGGAAATTGTTCCTCATCCTCTATAGAACTTAATTCAGAGCAATCACATAGTCTCACCGATAAAATGTGTTGATTATATTTCCCTACTTAAAATACATAACTGATGATTACTTAAATGTAATTTTGATAAACTTCTACGACGTCCAAAATTCTTCTTCTTCTTCTTCTTTTTCTTTTTCTTTTTCTTTTTCTTTTTCTTTTTCTTTTTCTTTTTCTTTTTCTTCTTTTTCTTCTTTTTCTTTTCTTCTTCTTCTTCTTCTTCTTCTTCTTCTTCTTCTTCTTCTTCTTCTTCTTCTTCTTCGTCGTCGTCGTCGTCGTCGTCGTCGTCGTCGCCTTCGCCTTCTTGTGGAAAAGTTACTGAAACTACATTCGATCGCTAACATATCTGAAGTCTTCATACATTTTACATTTGAAAAGAATAGACCCATATCTTTCACATAGATTGCGAAACAGGCCAAACATATATTAATCACTCTCCATGGCACAATTTTGGCATATACTTTCCTACCTACTTGTTTGGTGGAGGAAACCGACGGACTCGAAGAAAACTACGGTGTGGAGTCAGAGTAGTAGGAATTCTTTCCACTTGCTTCCCCAGCCGTGAATCGAACCCGGGCCGCAGAAGTGAAAGGCGAGCGTGTTGCTGCCCCGCCAACCGTGCACCCTTTAGGTTTGTGTGTGAATCACACTTCTTGCTTTTCCTCAAATACTTCATTCTTTATCTATCTATCTATCTATCTATCTATCTATCTATCTATCTATCTATCTATCTATCTATCTATCTATCTGTCTGTCTGTCTGTCTGTCTGTCTGTCTGTCTGTCTGTCTGTCTGTCTGTCTCTGTCTGTCTGTCTCTCTGTCTGTCTGTCTGTCTGTCTGTCTGTCATCCATCTATCTATTTGTTTATTTCTGTGTCACATTTTGTGGTAAGTTTTTTCTGGGACACTATTGTTCCGAAAAGTACCAAACTTGGTATGGTGATAGACGTAATAGTGAAGTTTTGCATATTGTTTGGAACAGTCATGAAGTTACAATTTATGTAAATTAGAGGCATATTTATGGACATTTTAAATCTACATATTTTCGAAACTTTTCTAGATAGAGTTGCCATTCCAAGCTTAATATGTGGGTCTATTCCTATAGCATGAAAACAAAATTGAGATTTTAAATTTATGTTAAATTCATTGAATTTCGTCAGAATACACATGAATCAGACATATCCCCCCCCCCACACCGGCTGATGACTGTATCCACAGCCAGCCTGTTATGCAACCAGAGATAACTAAACTGTGAAAGCCTTGCCTCCATATCTATCTATCAGTACACAGGCAGTGGTGCCAGTGCCCAGTGCTGTGGCCTTACCCTTCATCCCTAGGGAGACTGGCTCTGTTGGTAGAGTAAACTTGCCTACATTGTGTCACCAAGTGGGGGGTAAGGGGTTTTCTGTGCCAGCATACTGGGCATTTTATGTGCCGTATTTACGTGCTGGAACCCTTTTTAATTTCCGTATTTCATACCAATCATTATTTGTACATTTTCTTATTTTCTGCATCCTTGTACAACAGCAAAATCATCACTTGTACCAGCGTACTAGGGGGCCCTTACCTCCCCCCTCCCCAAGCAGGCTGCATAGTCTGAATCCTCCTTGGTGTCACTCCCCATCACAATAAGCTGGTGTTGACTGAGAGATGCAACATAACAGGGCATCTTTAGATATCATCATCATCATCATCTTCATCATCATTGAGAGGTGCCATATCAACTACAATTGAAAGGTTAGTGACAATGCAGCATCCAATGAAATATGAACCAAAGTTTAGCATGTCTTTGTAAAGTGAGATTTAAATCAACTACCAGAAATCACTCAAACACAGATTCAAAGTGCCTTTAATGACCAACTGTAATATGGAAGGATTTTAGTCAGAGTCAGTGGGTACATTGGGCAGGCAGATCTCAATGGGCTGTTGTATTTCTGGACCCAGCAGTGACATTTGCTCATCAATTAAATATGGATAACACTGTTTCATAATCTTTGTAAACACTACCCACTTCCAACAAAGATTCATCTTATTTCATCCCTGTTCAGCCTCTGCAATCTTGCAACTTAAGTTTGTCCACACCTTTAGTGGGTTGTTGAACCTCGATAGTAAAACATGTACTTGTACCATGGAATAGATTTTTCTTAGGAGCTATGTGAAGTTGGATGTTGCCTGTGCAAACTAACAATTTAAGTTCGCTACCGGTAACACATTCAGGCTGGTTACACTCAACAACATAACACATGTATTTCTGTAAGAGCTATGTGAAGATCAATGTTATGTATGATAGTGGATTAGGTGAGCTTAACAGTTGATATTAGTAGAGATTATCATGGAAATATTTTTATGTTCCTGTAAATAGTGAAACTCAAATACTTGTTCTCAAAATTCATGTACAGTGAAACCTCATTATAATGACACTCAGATGTCCAACATATTCATTATAATGACACAAGTTTTGAATGACAAAACTTCATTTTCTTTGTTGTTTCATTCATATTTCTGACATATTCATTTATCTGACCCAATTCTTAGGAAACAGGTGGTGTCATTATAACGAGTTTTCACTGTATATCAATGTATACATGTTTCACTTGCTGCAGTCATTTTGTGATCCAGATTTCCAAAACATGGGAATCTGGTGTTGATGTAGTAATTTTTACTTCATAGTACAATATTTAGCATCATATTTGATAAATGGTTTAGCATCATATTTAAATATCACGTTCAAAATTATGCTAATT
Organism: Hermodice carunculata; assembly: GCA_964020975.1. Classification (NCBI taxonomy): domain Eukaryota; kingdom Metazoa; phylum Annelida; class Polychaeta; order Eunicida; family Amphinomidae; genus Hermodice; species Hermodice carunculata. Next base: position 53,657,050 of record OZ026627.1, read on the forward strand.
AGGGGCAATTTACAATTTTAAACACTCTGTATCTTCCAACCTATTACAGATAGACACAAAACTGAAAGTAGTGCATACAGGTTTGTGACACCTGTCAATCTAATGGACAGTGAATAAAAACTGTAGCATTTGAAATTATGTTAATCAGTAGCACTTGAAACATTTAAAAGCTGAATATCCCCAAAACTATTTTTAATAGAGGTGTCAATCCAACTTCAATTTGTAGGTTTGTGACATAACCACATCCAAAGAATCATGAACCAAATTTGTAGCATTTTGATTTATGCAAATCAGGGGAATACACAAGATTGAGTTCTTGAATAACTTCGAAACTATGATAGACTCAGGTGCCATTCAAACATCAGTAAAACAGCTTCCTTCAAGTGTAGCATCAGACGGCAGGGAAAAAATCTCTGTGTGTTCATGCTCTCTTAGAGAAAATGGTGCCCTGGTCACTGGTTTTTCTCAATCACCTTTTTAATTATACATTTTGAAGTTCGGCTGATATGGATCTATGTACATTTATGAAGAATTTGTCCTGGATATATATTCACTATAAAACTTAAGTTTCTTGGACCTTCATGGGTTTCAAAAATCGGAATATTCACGGCAGCAACGCTTTAGTTTCAAGATACAGATGTACTTAGAATGATTTTCCTACAGCCAAACGACTATATATATATATATATATATATATATATATATATATATATATATATATATATATATATATATATATATATATATATATATATATATATATATATATATATATATATATATATATATATTTATACCTAAGGACAGGAAAATCACAAGGGCCTAATGGTAGACCCGTGATCGACTGCAGAGAATAAGAATAAATATACATATCATAAGGGTGTACCCTCGGGTGACGAGCCAAGTTGAGGACCGGAGGCCAACTCTAATGTGGGTGCTTGGCAGCATATAATAGTCAAGGAAGCTGGAGAAATATTCCCAGAAAAATGCCCGATGGCGTAGGATAGGTTCAGAATATAGATATAAAGACCGAGTACAAAGTTTAAGCTGAAACTTAGAATTAGCACACCGGAACACCGTGATACACAGTCACTTCTGCTCAGACGTTATTGGTAACATTGTCAAGTTGTACCGTAGCCGGGTCCGTGCCCTGAATGTCGGGTCCCTGGTTACAGACAAGAAATACATCGATGCAATGGTCTGCTTAGCTAATTATTGTCTTTATCACAGTTCTTATTGCACATATACCATCGTAGTACATTATTCATAATGTACATCGCTAAATAGGCATATATTTGATTACGATTTTCAAATTTTCTGTGACTGTAGTTGCCCGCCGTGCAACTACAGTAGGTGTACAGACGTATTGCTCTAAGGTCTGCGGATGGCTCGATAGAACAGTTTCAGCCGATGTCGGATCTATTTGTCAACTACCCAATACTGATGATACCCGACGTCTCGTATGAAAAATGATATACGCTCTCACGATTTGATATATTATATATATAAGCATAAAATTTTAGAGGTACAATTGCCTATCATCCGAACTCCAGGTCATACTGATATAATATATATATATATATATATATTATATCAGAATCTCCAATTAAGACCACTTCCATAAAGAGACCATTTCTATAGTAAGACCACCACTTTACAGCTCCATCTTTGTTTAAATTATATTTCCATTAAGACCACTCCCCTATCAAGACCACATTTTTAGTCCCTTAGCTGGTCTTAATAGAAATATTCCACTGTATATGCATTTACGTTCGGTTCGGTTCAGTTTCCACATTGTAGGCGTATGAATGCCGCTGCATATTAATTCCACATGTAAACGTTATAAATACGGCAGCGTGATAATACCAGTGGACATGACATAATAAGCATGCACCAGCTTCTGTATATGTTTGCCGACGCAAGCCACGAGACAGCATTCAAATTTTGCACTAAGGTGCACCGCACTGACGAGCCAGCATTTTTGTTAAAGTGTGGTGGTCACGACAGCATGGGCATGATGAGAGAGTCAAGGAGTTTCATGGACAGTTGCACATAGTCACTTATAAGAAACTGTCATAGTTTGTGCAAGGCCTTGTTGGTCTGGTTCTTGAGTCGCTTGAGTGCGTTTGTGATGTTCAAGATGCACAAAAATTTGATTGCAAGATAATAATAATTTGAAATTACTCCAATATTTTTATAATTCACCCATTCATTCATTCATTCATTTTTTATTTTTTTTATTTCCACACTTCAGTGTACATGAAATGTCATCCATATTCTTTCAACTCTCTATAATTATTGTAAAAGTATATTAAAGTACAGTTAAAAGTCGTACGTTTTCTTGGTTATTCTCTACAATAATGACATTTTTCCATTTTTTTCCTGTGTGCTGCTACTTTTTCCAATTTACAGGCTACATTGAATTCCACGTTCTTGGTATCATTCACAATTTTAAAAAATGATGAATGTTTGGTGTTTTCTTATTTTATTTACAGCTGTAAATATATTTTTCCCAAGTATAAACAATAAGTAATATATAGGTTTAACATTTCCGATGCCTAGCAGTACCTCTTCTTTTTGTAAATGCCCAATAGAAACCTCAGTATCTCTACATTTAGAAAATACCTCTTTCCAAAATTTCTTAACCGCATCACATGTCCAAAATAAATGTACAGTTGTTTCAATCTCTTGTTGGCAGAATGAACATAGCTCACTCTCAACTAATATCCATCTAAATAAAGTATAGTTACTATATACACATCTATGTAGAAAAAGCAACTGGAAACTTCTTGGCTCTGTTGAGATTGAAGCTTTATGTAAGTTTTTGAAAAGTTTTCAACCGTTCATCTTCTCCAATGCATCTATAGACAGATAGATAGATAGATAGATAGATAGATAGATAGGTAGATAGGTAGATAGGTAGATAGATAGATAGATAGATAGATAGATAGATAGATAGATAGATAGATAGATGGATGGATGGATGGATGGATGGCTAGCTAGCTAGCTAGCTAGCTAGCTAGCTAGATAGATAGATAGATAGATAGATAGATAGATAGATAGATAGATAGATAGATAGATAGATAGATAGATAGATAGATAGATAGATAGATAGATAGATAGATAGATAGATTCAGCACCCATGAAAAGTAAACACAAAAGGTGAAATACAATATCAAAGCACTTAAGGTGCAAAAGTCACAGGACTTATTTCCAGTGAGGTCCGTCATAACAACATTAAAGTAATAAAGAAATATCAAGAACGGCACACTCTGTGGCTCAAGTTCAAAAATACAATAGACTCTAGTGATGATTTGTGTACAATCCAAGCTTTATATAAGGATTACTGCGTGTTAAGAAACAAAGTGCAAAGAAATACAAATCAGGCTAAAAAATTACTCCGAGGGAAAAATTAAACCCTCTTTCCCATTTTTCCATTATTTGAGCATTAGGTTCCAAATAATTTTCAACTAATCTTTGGTTTACAAACTTTGTGACCTTTTCAACTTTTAATATCTTTCTCACTCTTGTTTCAGTATCATCTGCTCCTTGATCCATATTTTGTAAATCTCCCTCTAAAGTCTGTTTCCACTTTTGTGGTATTTCTGAAATTACACCATGATACGTAATGAAATTTGTTTTAATATTGTATTTGTTTTGAAACTGAACGAAGTTGTAAAATTCTCTATCTTCTCTTATACAGTTTTCAACACACTTTACTCCCTGTTGGTACCATTTTTAAGAGCAAATTCTCTTCTTATCATGTTAATGTTGGAGTTAAACCAAATAATTTGATCTTTAATTTCTTTTGAGTTACTTATTTAGGTTTTAAATCCGTTGTATTTACACCAACTTTGTAAACCCTCTTTCCAAAGTATCTCTTTTTCTTTGATAACCTCTTCAGCATCTTTTTATTTTATGTTTTATTCCCAAATTATATCATCTTCACTCCAGACTTTCTTTCGAACCAGATGTTTCCAGGTTGCATTGGAATCATTACACAATCTTTTCACCTAAGCACATTTTAATGCATTGAAATGTGATTCAAAATGCGGCACCACTAGGCCCCCTTGTACTTTCATTTTTCTTATATGGTCTCTTTTTATCTTATCTGGTTTTTGTTCCATAGATAATTATATATAATTTTTTCCATTTGTTCAATCATTTCAGGGAGCGGGTTTGGTAATATGGAGGATAAATATGTTAATTGAGATAGTCCTAAACTTTTAATTATCAACATGTATTTCTGTCGTCCCACATTTTAAAAACTTCTTTAATCTTATTAATTTTGGGTCTATAATTTAATTCTATTATTACATTTGTCTTAGCGAAAACTTTAACCCCCAATATCCCAATGGCGTCATTGGTCCAATTTAATTTTAAGGTTTTTGGCATACATTACATTAGTGTTTTTCAATCTACCTAAACGTAACACATTAGTTTTAGAATTATTTATCGTTGGTCCGGATACTTTTTCAAAATCTTTTAATATATTGAATACTAAGTTGACATTTTCATCTGAGTCTAGAAATGTTGAAGTTGTATCGACTGCATACTGTAAAATTTTATATTTTACTTCATCTGTTTTTATTCCTGAAAACAGAGCTTCTTTTCTTATGACCAATGCCAATATTTTTATACAGATAATGAATAAATATGGGGACAATGGTCATCCTTGTGTGGCTCCTCGGGTTATTTTAATGGTTCTGTTGAGTATCCATTGTTCACCACAAAGCTTTCTAAATCGTAATAAAATACTTTGATCCATCTTTTAATTGTTTCGCCAAAGTTAAAAAAAAAATCCAAACATTTTTCAATTCAGTCCCATTCTAGATAATCGAAAGCTTTTTCAGAATCAAGTTGTATTAAAAGTGCAGGGATATTTTGTTCATCTGTCCATTCTATTATATTAAGTAATCTATTTATATTTTCTCCTATATATCGGTCTTTAATATAACCTGTTAGGTCCTCATTGATTATTGTATTAATAACTTTTTCAATTCTTAATGCTATTGTTTTTGTGGCTAGTTTATAATCTTGATTTAAAATGGAGATTGCATGGTCTCCATTTTTTTTAAATCCGGACAATCTTTCTTTTTTCTTTTCATTTTTCTTTTTGTGTTAATGTGATAATTGCATGTCTCTGTCTAATACTAAGTTTTCCAGATCTAGATTAAAAATCAATTGCTTTAGTTTACAGTATTTTAATGCCATTCCAGAGTACTTAATAAAATTCTACCGGCAATCCATCGGAACCTGGAGACTCCCCATTTCCTGTTGTTCTAAGAACTGGCAGAATTTCGTCTGTTGTAATTTCGCACCTTCTAAGTCATGCTTTTGTTCTTCTGACAGTTTTGGAGCGGATTCATCTTGCGGAAAAAAGTTAAAGCTATTATTTTCTACAATATAATCTTCTCTATTTTTACTCTTGTATAATTAAAATAAAATTTATTTTCTTCTTGTAAAATAATTTTAGGGTCGTATTTAATAATGTTATGTATTCTGAAACTTTTTATAGTTTTGTAGTTGTGGTTTCTTTTTTCTCAAGTTTAAAAAATATTTCGTCGATTTTTCACCTTCTTCATATTGGGTTTTGCATCTCATTATTGCTTCCTTAACTTTAAAATCACTTAATTCTTCCAGTTCTTATCTGGTTTTCAGTATTTCATTTTCTATTTGATCACCGGAGTCCACACTATATATTTATTTTCGATAACTTTCAGTTTATCTTCTAGTTCCTTCTAGTTCCTTCTTTCCTTTTTTTGCTTCTGTAAGATGAATGTTTAAAAGACATAACAAGGACTTCCATTTTGACCATTTCCAACAGTAGATAAGGGTTTAATTCTGTATTTGTTTCACTTACATGATTTATGGTATCTTTAACCGCCTGGATACATTCTAGTTCTCCAAGAAACGACAAATTGAACTTCCAGAAACCAGGATAAAGTTACCGCCGAATGGTCAGATCTAAAACCTGGTATGATGTCACAATCTTTAATCAACTATTCAAGTCCAAAGGAAACTAGACAAAAAAAAAATCTAATCTACAATGTATGGGTGCAGGGGTTTTCCTTCTCCATGTAAATTTACTCGAGTCTGGATTATTTTTTCGCCATATGTCTACCATAGGTCAGTTTCTTCCATACAATTTTTAATTGTTTCTAATGATCTAAAATGGGTTCTAGGGATCCCACCTTTTTTATCTGTTTGTATGTCCAACACCATATTAAAATCCCGACCGTTAATTCTATTATCATTAGGTAGGCTTTTTATATTTTCAATTATATCTTCGAAAAAAGTCAAACGGGCTTTATTAGGGCCGTTAATATTTCCAATAATAATTCTTTTGTTTCCTATAGAGATGTCCAGCATTGGATATCTTCCTTCTTTGTCCTGAATCATTTTTTGTATTTCAAAATTAAAATTCTTTTTATATAGAATACAAACAACAAGGGTGTCTTTTGCACCATGACAATATATCACTTTATACCCCCATTCTGCATACCAAATTTTCCCTATATCTTCTAAACTGTCGACCTTTCGTATCATTATAATTGAATGACTTTTTTCTTTAGCCAAATAAAAATTTTTCTCTTCTCTTTCTTTTTTTTATCTTGTAACCGCGCACATTAAATGACAGTGTCCCCACCGTTATGTTTTTTTTTAAATATCCACATTAACTCTACTGTGCAGATTGTCTTTATATGTCTTCATAGTAGCTTTTTGAGTACACCTTGTGTGGATTTTTTTTATTGTTTTCCTGCTGAATAAAAATTTCATGCCAAAAATAACTATTCGATTTTGAGGTCACTTCCTTGGGACTTCCCCGAACCAAGATGTTTCCTTACTTCTATAAGAGCTCTTCTCATCAGCAAATCATATATACTTAACGGAACTTAATAAATATAAATGTTCTAAATCATTATTTTTTGCAGCATCATCACATTATACTGAGTAACAGAATTCATTCATTCATTCATTCATTTATTTTTTTTGAAGTGAAATGGTGGCACCTTAATTTTCCAGCCTGCATTGTTGAATACGTGAACTCTGGTCTTCGAAAGGTTCACAGTCCATTTCTAGTGTTCACAGTATTCATAAAGCTAATCTGGGGTACATGTACACTGTTATCCTGCTGGGGATTTTGACTGTAGGAGAAGGCCATCCGTATATTTGACGAAATAGGTCTCAACACACGACCCTGTTTAACACCCATATTTGAAGTAATCAATTCAGCATTTTCGTCTCTGCTTTAAAACAATATCGGCACATCTTGATACATGGAAGTTAAATACTGAGAAGATCGTCACCAACTTCTTTATGTAGTGATGCTTCCCTACATAAGGGATGGAAATCAGACTTATAATCTACAAAATAGATATATAAGCAAGGTTTAGCATCGTGATTAAGATACATATCAATTTAGGTTTTTAGAGTAAGTCTATATGTGATTAGCGGATCTACTCATTTATTGATACCAATTCGGTTACTAGGTATTAAACTATTGGCCTGAGCAAATGGCATGGAGGTCAAATAAGAATAGAAAAGATAATTTACAAGATGGGAAAACAGGATTATGCCTCTGAAATTTTCTTGTTTGTAGGGAGCACCATATTATCTATATAAATGTGCGTGTCTGTGATGAGAAGTGGAAGAGTTTTGGGTAATCGCCATTTTCCACCGGAATTTTGTGGCGTTTGATGTCAATTTTTTGAGGGGGAGGGGGGGAGTCCAGACAAGTTTTGTTTGTTGCAGCTTCGTTTTATAATTTTTTGAAATATTTTTAATAGTTTTAATAGAGGGAGAATGGGTAATTACGATTAATCGTTCTTCTGTGGTGGTATATGATCCCCGGGCACACACCATATATTTCGGTAGCTTTGGTCCACCTTTGTGTGGTCGCAGTGTGCGGCCAGATTGAAAGTACTATTACGGCAGAGGACAAAGTTGTTTGAATAACTGTGCTGTCAAATTTTCCTGTAAAACCGATAGCATCATATATGATGAAAAGTAGGTAGCTAACATATATATGTTAACGATATTGTTGACATTGTAAAGTATGAAATAACCTTTTTTTCCTGACGACACTACACTATATATTACAGTAACTGATCCCGTTAAAGCAACAGCGACAATGAACCAAGATTTGGAATCAGTGAGTCAATGGCCAAAACGATGGCTTATCTTGCAACCAAAATCCCTGACTGCAAGCAAGAAAGCTCATCTGGTAGTTCATCCCAACTTGATGTTCAATAATGATTAACAGCCTTCAAAGTGTAGAGGTGCATAAACACTTGGAACTTTGGTTTTCTGCAGATCTTTCCTGGTCAAGTCATGTCGATCACATCATTGCAAAATGTAGAAAACTAGTTGGTATCGTTAAATGTTTACAGTATGAATTGAACAGACGAACCTTAGAATCACTTTATTTTTCCTTTGTACTTCCTTGCCTGGAATATGCTTCTGTGGTGTGGGATAGGCGCACACAGGCCGACAAAGACAGACTCGAATCTGTTCAGTTGGATGCAGCGCGAGTTGTTACAGGGGCATTTTCCCACACAAGTCGCCAACAAATTTACACTGAGACGGGCAGGGAAACATTGGCTGAACGTAGGAGTAGTGATCTCTATAAAATTGGTTCTGTTGAGTCCTTGTCATTTTCTGATAGTGCAGACTTAGAAAATGTTTACCATTTTTTAATGTAATAAGTATGTTCTACTCAGGAATGAATTAATAGTTCCCCTCAGCAATTTTAATCTGGAAACCCTACTGTTTGGATTTGAAGGAAGGCGAATTATGAAATTTCAAAATAACGAAATTTTTGAGGCAGTTCATCAATATATTGAGTTATCTGGAAGGTTTAGAATATGATTTTGCGCTGGAATTTGGTAAAGTCTTTATTCTTGCTCATACACCGCCCCCCCCCTCCCTCCTTTCGCCTTTCCTTCTGAATTGTATAGTCCTGATTGTTATCTATCTGTGCACTGGTGCTTTGAAATATCCATACTGTCTTGTTGTATATGCACAAGAGGCCTTCATCTAGGCTATAGTGAGCCTGTTGACCAATTGTTTTTTCAATAATATATGTTTGAACCAAGCAGCTAGCTCATAAGCACATGGCGATTGGCCTGTTTAGTTGCCTCTTGGACATCATTCACGTGACGCTTACAAGGTACCATTAATGAGTAAGGACCTGGAAGTCTGCTCGGCAGGCAAATACAAAGTATAAACTATTCCCCGCGTCTTATCTCTTTTGTCGCGAATTTCGACAAAGTGGATGTACTTTGAATTTCTCAATTGAAATAACGATTGGCTGTTGTATATTCTTATAATCCGACCTTTCATTCAAGTGCCAGCGTTCCTACAGTTACGACACCAAGAGCATTAATGGTGCGGTCAACCACTTTCCTCGGCGCGCATGGGCGCAATGTGCCCAAAGCGTGCCAAAGAAAGCTGTTGACTCTGCCAAAATTTGACACTGAAAGAGTTGAAACTTTAACCTACCTTATCACTAAACGAAAATTTGAGGCGACGGTACTCCTCTGGCACTATGTGTCAAAGCCTCTGCGTGAACTGACTCGCAAGGCTGACGGACGGGAAGTCTGGGGACACAGTCATTGTAAGCTAAACAGGGCAACGCCCGAAAAAGTAATTGGTGTAAAACGCCCGACCCCCATTTTGTTGTCGAGATGAAAACGGCTTGGGGGTAACATACCGAAACGTCATAAATTTTGTGTAAATCATTGACAAGTCCATGTCATTTTTTTTTTAGTGTTGTGGGTGGGGTTCAGTTTCTTTCTCAGGTTCAGTTGCATATTCGTTGCATATTACTTTCCCACTGGATCGTGAAGTAAAGAAACACCCTTGCAAGGCTACCCTAGCCAGACATATCTGACCAGCACATGCAGTGGTTTTTGGGTTTTTTTTTTGGTACAGCACAGTGTTAACATTGGCAGACATTAATAATAACAGTAATAATTATGTTAAAAGGCAAATTCCTTTCCTTGTATAGGGCACTATGGATGAAGTCGTATGGGAGGGGTGTCACCCAAGTTTTGCCATGCAGTCTCCTTTCTCGGGGGTGAGTGATTTTTCCCAATATATCGTATAAATTCAAGTAGGTTACCTTTAGCAAAGACTGGTAGAGGCATGCAACCGTCATTATAAAAAGCGTGGCTGGGAATTAAAGGCTGCAAAATATGCTTGGTGGTTTCGCGCTGATGACCAGCTGATAATTTCATTTGGCTGGTAAAGCCTTGCCTGCTAAGACAGACTAAGTTACGCTATCGTCACTGTGTGAGTACTCCACTTATCCGTGGAGTGCAGTCAGACACGCGGAACGAAAGTCTGTTCAGCAGGCAACTGAAGCCATGAGTTTTCAAAACTATAGGTTTAGACATAAACAGTGACTGGATTGGCCATGGAGCGTAGGCCTCCTCCTCCTCCTCCTCCTCCTCCTCCTCCTCCTCCTCCTCCTCCTCCTCCTCCTCCTCCTCCTCCTCCTTCTCATTTTTGTTATTAATATCAATATTATTGATTCAGAATCACACAGAAGATGTGCACCGTTGCTTCTGTTTGTATGATTATTTTCATCAAAACATTTTTTTGGGGGGGAGGGGGTTTCATTCTGTCTCAAAATTTGAACGTATTTTCTCCATTGACAAACTGACACAGATGGAGCAGTGTCACCTTACAACGAGGCATCATGCTATACCCAGCATGGCGCAGCAAGTATTCCTCACAGACCTGATTTAACCCTTTCATCGCCAATTTCGACAAAAGTCGATGTACTCAAAATTGTCATAACGATACCAGATTCATATTGCTGGTAAGCCGACCTTTTTGAAGTACAGAGCATGCCTACGGTTATCCCGCGAGAGCAGATACCATCAGAACGGTCCAGATCAACAGCGAACCGAGACCACAGAATGGTCCAGGTCAACACCTTTTCTCGGCGCGCTTTGGGTGCTTTGGGCTCAAAGCGCGCAGATCAAAGCTGTTGAATCACTCAAAAACTGATCACTGAAACAGCTAACTGTTCGGCCAATGTATTGGGACGCAAATGAACAGGCCCCCGAACGGCTTTCTGTTCTTTAAGCTTGACAATATGCACGTGTTCCCTGACCACCAAGGGTGTCACTGGATCTGCCGCCACATACGCAGGTTTTCACTTGGAACAATTTGCTGAGCTATCAGTCTGCAGTGTCATGTTATCACCACGCCAGTGTGCAAAATGAACACCCCCTCCCTTACTGATGGTCATGAAAATGATGGTGATGATAATGATGGTGACAGTGATAATACAAATAAAGAGCAAGCTACGGTTCGACATATATTACAAAAGACCAATTTAGAAACTGAATCATTATTTTCTTCTTACAGTAATCTTGTTAGCGACTGGCAAGCAAGACCTTTAAGCAGGAAGATTCGTTCCCAGCCTCTTCCAAAATCTGAAATTCCTTGCTAAGAATAAGTTCCTGTGAGCGAATCACAAAAATTGCAAGACAATTAAAAGCATGGACAGTGTAACTTAAGACATCTTTAGGGAACCTTGTTGCCTACAGTTCCGTTACTAGGCGGTCATCCTTACCACTACGAGTCCATTCAAAATAAATCAATCAACGCCTACAGTGACGAGAATCGGTTTGATGTCGTATGGTTTCCAGGTATTCACTTTGTCCACATTGGAATCATTTATATACCAACATATTAATTATAATACGACTTTTTGAATTCTTGTTGCTATTTGGTGAAAATAGATATTCTGTAAACTTTCCTCAGATGAATTAAAGACTTACTTGACACTGTGCAATGACTGCTCCACCGCCGGGAGGGGACAGGTTTGAAGCCAATTTTTACTTGTGTTAGAAAGAAGTTTACTTTTTGCATTCCTACCAACGGATCCATATAACACCATATTTCGCCAACATGTGGTTAAGGTAGCATGTTTATATAGGAAATGCTTATCACAAGAAGAGAATTTGTTGATCACAGGAATAGTAAAATGTGAGTACATGTATCTTTAAGTTTTCTCTGTGTGCCTGTTGTGCACAGATTATTGGCTGCAGTCACGGGAGTCGACTCTGACTGGCTAAGGTAACCATGCCAGCTCTAATGAATTGTTGAGCCGATTAGAAACTTCCAAATGATAAAATTGAGGATTCAGTCATATAAAATCTGTCATGAAAACTTTTAACATGAAAAAAAAAAATCTTTAAATCCTGGCGCCACCAGGAGAACAAATTGAGTTCTAGGAGTCCCCAGACATGTCCTTGTGCAATCTAAAGTAATTGGTCGAGTTTCAGAAAGCGATTTTTGCAAGATATGGAAAAATCACTGGGCCATGGCCATTTAAATGAAGCTGGTGAAGACATGCACAATGTTCATTCCCACCCAGTTTGAAGTGAATCTGGACGACAGTTCCAGAGAAGAGGTCCACAATGTCAAGTACTATTGCAATCCCAATTGGCTTACACAATAATCAATAGAAATGCATGCAATAGCTGACAAGTACCCGAACTGCAAATTTTGGTAGAAATCACAGATGCGCAGCATCACCAGTGCACAGAGTTCGGCTCTCCCACAAGCTACATTTCCACCAAGTTACAGAACAATCTGAGTGACGCTTATGACAAAAAGCTCTAAATAACAAAAAAAAAAAAAAAACAAAACAAACAAAAACAAAAACAAAAAACAAAAAAACAAAACAAAAAAAGAACAAAGAAAAACCAACCCCCCCCAACCCTTCCCCAAAAACCAAAACCAAATGACCCCCCCCCCCCAAAAAAAAACAACCAAAGAGAATTTCAGCGCCTCCTGTTTGATGAGTTAAGATCTAGAGGTCTCCAGAAGTGTCCCTATGCAATTTTAAAGCAATTGGCCAGGCGGTATGTGAGAACTTGTTTAAAAGATATACCCCTAAAAATGTCAAAGAAAGAAAGGAAGAAAGAAAGAAAGAAAGAAAGAAAGAAAGAAAGAGAGAGAAAGAGGAAAAGGTAAAGGTCAAGGTCATTTGGACTTTGAAATTTGCATCCAGCCATAAGCCAAATAAATTAAGGTCACGGAGGTCTGTGGAAGTGCCCTTATGCAATTTTTATACAATTGGCTTGGGGTTTTCATGCAAAAAAAAAAAAAAAAGGGAAAAAAAATCATAAAAAATCAAATATTACCGAACTGTAATCATTTGAACATACTTGATAAATACCCACCCAAGGTACATTCCCACCAAGTTTGAAGTGAATTTGCTGAACTGTTTTGGAGAAGCTGAAATGTGAATTTCTATTGCAATCCCCATACATAATAATCAATAGGTATGCATTCATTAAATGACAAGTAGCCGAATTGAAAAATTTGTAAAAAATCAGGGATGCTGAGTATCAATAAATAATGAGAAAGTTTGTTTATCCTTCTCAAAAGCTACATATACACTACATAGAAGTGTCAGAGCAATATGAATGATGGTTCTGGAGAAATCAAATATCAACACACAAAAATTTGTAAAAAAAATATAAAAAATAGCAGCGCCTCCTCTTGAACAAATTTAACTCTAGGAGTCCCCAGAAGTCCAAAGCAATTGGCTGAGTGGCCAAAAATGGGGGAAAAAATTAAAAATCACTGAAGCATGGCTTTGAACAAACTTGATTGGAACCCACCCAAGGTACATTTTCACAAAGTTTGAAGTGAATCTGGCTGATGGTTTGGAGAAGTCAAAATATTGATTGTAGACAGATGGATGGATGATGGACCCTAAACCATACTATAACCTCAGACTTGTAAGCTGAGATAAAACCATAAAAAAATAGAACAAGAGGACTGTGACCGGATGCACTCAGCTGACCTTACATGCAAAGACTGAAGTGATCCTGTGAACTACAAAATAATATCAAGGTCACCTTTGTTTTAGACCTTTATCACTGTTGCTAACATGGACATATTCCCTTGTCTATTTTATACACAAAAGTTGCTAAAATGTGAACAATAATCATAGCCCCACCAGCTGAACAAACTAAGGTCTATAGATCCACAGAAGTGTCCCTCTGCAATTTCAAAGCAATTGCCTTGGACATTTTGGAGATTTTTAAAGAAAATTTTGCCAGAAAAATGAACCCAAAAAATTCATGATTCAAAAAATAAATTGGAGTGTACCCAATCAAACAACATGAAGCGTAATGCCTTAGAAAGCCCTCTGCCACCCACAAAAGGCTCCTTGTTTTCCTGATATCGTGCAGACGAATTTCAAAGTAAATTGAGCTGGGTGACCTTAAAATTGAGTCAAAGTCATTCTCCTTCAAAATTGAATTCATCTTTTGAAATGGATATTAACTATAAAAGTTATGTGATCCTAGTTTATCTGGTTCTTCTGATATTCCTTTCAATTTTTTAAAAAGTGAATTGACCCTGGGTGACCTTGAAATCAGATCACGGTCACTGTCCTTCAAACCTGAGCAAGACTCTTACAAGGGTGATATACTGTAAAAGTTTTATGATCCTATCTTATCAATTTCTTAAAATCTGATGTACAAGACATTTATTAAAGAGAAAAACTGCCTCTGGTGACCTTCAAATTAGGCTAAGGTCATGGTGCTTAAAACTTGATGAAGATCCTTACAAGGGTGATTATTGGTAAATGTTTCATTGATCCTAGCAATTCTGGTTTTATCTGATATTGCATGCAATAAATTCATAGATACTTGACCTAGATGATCTTAAAATTGGGTCAAGGACATTGTCCTTTTAACTTGATGTAAACTTCAAAAAGGGTGATCAACTCAAAAATTTTCATAATCTCAGCTTTAGTTCTTTTGGACACGGAAGGATGGACGGATGAATTCACACACTGACGCAGGCAATAGCAATACCCGCTGGGCCTATATATGGGCGGAGGGGTAAAAATTGATGAAGATCCACCCAAGGTATATCCCACCAATGACATTTATAAAGAAGTCAACCATGTGACTTACCATTGCAATCCTCACTGACTTGCATTGTAATCAATGGGGATGTGTACATTAACCAATCAGTACCCAAATTTAAAAATTCATTAAAAATCAGAGATGTGGAATATCATCACCTAATATATACGTTCGGTATAATGGGCCTAGTTTGGCCATAATTTATAGCATTACAAGTGTTGGGATGAGAAAGCACTGCATACCCCCATGAATAGGTAGCACGGGTCTATGAAGAGATAGAGTCCTAATCACAATGCACAGTGATCTGAACTTTTACTGCCTAGCAACAGAACTGGAGCCTGGGGCAGGGTTTCCATCTGGAAAAAACTGCTGCCGAGTGATGACTGTTCAACAAGTGGAAGAAATTTTTTTTTCGATGAAATTTTGTAGGATCTGTTAATTTTTGTAAATGTATTTACATGTATGAAAAAAGAATGTTGCGAATTGGAAACTCCTAGTCTTCATGCAGAGAATGGGTGTTCTCCACATATTTGCCATAATATGCTAGTGTGCATTATGGCTTATGTAGAGAACACCCATTCTCTTCATTTCGAACATGAGTTCCCAATTGGCAATGTTCATTCTTATAATGAACACTTTACTTTGACCCTTCCATAACCTTCATTTCCACGGACTTTCAGAAGAATCTCAGTGATGGTTTGGGAGAAATTTAAAACACACACACACACACACACACAAAATTAAAAGGCAATCAGAGATTGCTGGATCCATGCCCCCCTCGCCTTATTTATAGCCTTGCTAATCACAAGTGTCATTTTGGAATGACATTAGTCAATAAGAATAGGCTATCACCGTGACCCAAATATTTGATCAAGTGACCTACTTTTATGCATGACAAACTCATGTGTCCATGATAGGTGTGTAACGTCTCACGATTCTATGTCAAAAGACAACAGAATTACAGCCCTGGCATGAAGTGTAATGTAGTTTTACATGCATGTTTCACCGTGATCCAGATACTGGACCTAGTAACCTACTTCTGTTTCATGACACACCTTCAGGTCAAGATATATGGGTATGAATTTTCATGAAACTATGTTAAATATCAGAGGAATTATAGCCCAGACAAGATTTTGGAAGAAGGTCACTGTGAGCCAGATACTTGACCTAGTGACCTAGGTTTGGAACATAACACACCCTTAAGTATAGATGCATCTGTGTGTAAAATTTCATTAATCTTAGTTACATAGTGAAGGAATTATAGCCAGACATGATTTTACAAGAATATATCAGTGACCCAAATACTTGACCAAGACACCTACTTTTGTTAAATGACACACCCTTATGTCTAGATGTACCTGTGTGTAAAGTTGCATTAATCTAAGTTAGCCCTTTCCCCCACAAACCGGCCAAAACCAGCTGGTGGTCAAATGTCGTCTGCTTCAGCGTTTTTAACTGATTTCAACAGCAATGAAAAACAATTTGACTGAGAATTGAAGATGAGACCTGTCAAGACAACATGACCCAGGTCAACAGCTTTCCTCGGCATGGGTTGGGCACTTGCCCAACCCATGCCAAGGAAAGCTGTTGACTCAGGCTTAATATGAGGGGGAAGGGGTTAAAGGACAAGCAAATTTTTGAAGAAAATCATTGGGACCATGACTATTTGAACAAATTCCGTAGAGACCAACCCAAGGTAAATACCCACCAAGTATGAAGTGCATATGGCAAGTGGTTTTGGAGAAGTCAAAAATATAAAATTGTGGAGAATGGACTGCTGACCATCCTATTAGCTCAGTTAAATGACAATCAGTTGAGCTAAAAGTCAAAAAATCACTGGAGCATGACCATTTCAACAACTTGGTTGAGACCCATCCAAGTTAGATCTAGACCAAGTTCAAAGTGGATCTGGCCAACTGATTTGGAGAAGTTGAAAATGTGAATCATTGGTGGACAGACGACATATCATTGTAGAAGCTCAGCTGCCTGACAAAGTCATCTGAGCTGACAAAAATGTTAATGTCTGTTAAGATATTTTCTTCATTGTCTAAAAATCGATGAATGTAACAATTTTTCCGTTTCCGGAGGTTTAAGCAAATTGAGATCATTGGGTTAATTTGAATTTTCATGTATTCTCAACAACTAGTAGACCTTGCTGCTGTGATGAAAAGTCAAAAGTCCACACTCAGTACATTTACATGAACTTACAAACTGAATGTTTGCCACTGTCACAGCAGTCTGATGAACTTCTGGTACAAAGAAATCTCGTTATTATGACATTTGTTCCGAGCAAAATGTGTCATATCTAAATATGTCAGATAAAGGAGTCAAACAGCATAGAAATTGGACTTTAAGTCCCTCAAACCTAGCCATTAAGAGAATGCGTCAGATACTGGAGTGTTATTATAATAAGGGATCATGTACCAGGAAAAAACTACAGTGGAATCGCCCTATTAAGACCACCTAAGGGACTGAAAATTTTGGTCTTAATAGGGGAGTGGTCTTAATGGGGATACAATTGAAGGAAAAACAAAAATGGGTCTGTAAATTGGTGGTCTTAATACAGAAATGGTCTCTTTATGGAGGTGGTCTTAATTGGAGATTCTACTGTATCTGTGAAATATGCTTCAACTCTTTCAGTGTCAAGTGTGATTTATTTCAAGTAAAACGAATTAAAACAATCTGTCCGGAATTATAATAAAAGTACAAGATTCATGTTCTTTGTAAAAAGACCTTTCATTCAAGTACCAGCAAGGCTGTCGATACATAGAATACGATAGTCCAGGTCAACAGCTTGCCTTGGCACCCTTTGGTCACAATGCACCCAAAGTGAGCTTAGGAAAGCTGTCGACTCTGTCAAAAATGTGGCACTGAAAGAGCTGGGCTTGCCATCAGGTTTCCATGTGGCAAACAGTGCTCTATGCCCGGAGGCTCCCAGACACTAAATAACTGAATTTTCAAACAGAATTTTAATCTATTTATGCCATTATTGAATCTCTGATTATTCACCCATCTATGGATATGTGTGGTGGTAAATACTGCAACAACCCAAAACATAAATGCCACTTTATATATTATCTGACATGTGTACCCCAAGTGGTTCTGAAAGTGCAGCTTTATTGTGCATGCAGGCACATACCAGAACCTGCTCTTCTGATGACCAATATCACAGAACATGTTGAATTGTGTTACATCAGTGGAACAAGGCCATTTTTTTGATACACTTCAGTTTCAATGGGTCAAGTTAGTACAGAATGGATGATGGTCACTGACCAGTCACATGGAGATGTTGTATGGTTTCCTGCCACTCCCTCCCAGACACATGGAGATGTTCGTTTTGTGCTGTTGTATAGTTTCGTGCCACTCCCTCCCAGACACATGGAGATGTTTATGTTTTGGGTCTGTTGCATGGTTTCCCACCACTTCCTCCACGACACACAGAGATGATCATGTTTTCGGCTGTTGTATTGTTTACTGCCACTCCCTCGCAGACACATGGAGATGAGTATGTTTTGGGCCGTTGCATCGTTAAAATATTCAAAGATTCTTTTACGGCATAAATAGGCTAATATTAGATCTGCTGAACCCATTCCATACTATGGTCACAGGCCTTGGTCAGTGGTCCTGGCACTGCCTGGCAAGTCATGCTGCAGCTGCCCTTGCAGTGCCAGAACCACTGGCTTAAGTCTATAAGCATGTTGGTACTTGAACGAAAGCTCTTTTCATGCAGAATGTAAATATGCAATTGTCGTCTTAAATCTAGGTAAATATACAGAAAAATCAGGGACTGGTATGAAATGAGTTAAAAATTTTGCTTTTTGCATCTAGGTGTGCCCGGCCATGCAGTGTTGTATTCCCCTTAGAACAATGACACAAAGCTTGAAAAATATCTTTTAGCTTTTTTTTCACGGTATCAAAAGTTCATCAGCTGAACCTTAATCCTGGTGTATTCATCAGTTACAGTGAAACTTCCTTACTATGACACCATTTTTCCCAGAAAAATGGGTCAGATATTTGAATTTGAGACATGAAGGAATCAAATAAAAAGAAATTGGACTTAAAAAGTCCTTCACACCTGTGTCCTTAAGTGAACACGCTGGGTTTCTGAGTATGACTATAATGAGGTTTCACTGTGCAATGACTACAAAATAACACACAGACAGACATAGATGACGTGAGTAAATGATTTTATTCCTGACTTCAAAAATAAATGAAACTGCAAACATACCATATGTAAACATTTACATAGTATGGATGTACATGTTGCATGTTTATATACTTTGCTGTAAACATTTCCCATCACACCAATTGTCCAATGTCCATAGCTGCACCTTCACTGAACGTCTCCTCCATACAGCACTCACTTCATCACCATTTGGGCCATATTAACACACTAACTGTTACTACACAGCCGCTGCTCCATTTTTTTAACGCACACAATCTAAATGTGGATAATTTTGCAATGTATTCATGCATTTTGACCACTGGTTAAAATTTGTTGATCAGGTAGCTGAACTTGTGAATGAAGATGTTCTTTAGGTCCAAGACTCATGCCAAGATAGTCTGTAAAACAAATTATTGAACAGGTGTGGCCAGACAATTACATCTCTTTCATATATTTGAAAGAAACAATGAGTGCTCTTGTAATAAATTAAGTATTATAAGTCTGCAAAGAAAAGGGATGTCTCACAATTTAATTTGTTCTAAAGTCTGGGCCCTGTTCTATGTGGATGTCAAAAGGATTTCGACACAACTAAGTAATTCAGCTTTTCCCTCATGTAAGCTTTGCTTAGGGCATACAATTACAATATTACTGCTCTGGAATTTTGCAACTGTCGAGTTTGCCTGTATCACATATTCAAACATATAATATTTACTCTGGTACTTCAAAGAAACTGAAAGTGATTCCAACACATGGAACAAACAAGCCACTGTCCTCACATTGGAGACTTTATTTAACAAATTGACATTCTTTCTCTCTCTCTCTCTCTTTTTTTTTTTTTAAATAATAACTGTAGCCTGTTACACCATCAACCGAACTGTACAATTATGACTTGCACCTTCCAGGAACTTCTGTGCGTCAGACACCTGAGGAACAGGGGATGAAATTACACAGATTATGTACACCTATTGCAGCTAAATACAGTATATATAAATCAAAAAGTGTTTTAACAAGAGAACTTAACATAATGATATGGACAGCTTCTTTAGAGTAACCTTTGTTCCATAATAACATGGGTCATGACCTGCACATGTGTGCAAAATTTGTTTTCAGCCATTGTTTGTTTTAAACATATTTCATTTTTAATGCAATTGAGCAACAGGGCTAGGCCCTATATGAAACTTGTCTGAAAAGAGCCATAACCTTGTTAGTTTATGAAATCTGCACACAGTTGATTTTTCCTTTATCCAGCAGACAATATCAGTAGACAACTTACACATTCCCTTTCTGAGGTCAAAGTCACTTAGCCATACAAATTTGTCAGGTGCTACTTCAAATATCCCCCAGTCCCTGGCATAGGCACTGTACTGTTGCCAGCAATCACCTGAGCTCCGCAAGTACATACCACAACCATGACAACACTTTGTAGTTTAAAGCTGAATTTAAATTTGCATACTGCCTTAGATTAAGTGATTCTCTGACAGCAGCGGCCTAGACCTGTGTACTTGTACACGATTTGGTATTTGTTAAGATCAAACGCAAACCGTACATGATCTGAAAATATAAAGTGCCACACACAATACTTGCCTGCTTTGCAGACCAACACAGGGGTCTGATACTTAACTACAGCAGCAGACCTGTCAATGTGGGAAACACAGACTGGGCTCTGCTTAGTAGATCACACTTCTAGTGTGACCAACTATACTGTGTTCATCTCCACAAGCCTGACGCCCATATATCCACATGCAGCCATGCCCCATTAAGAATTACCATCAAGCCTCTCGTGTCATGAATGTCATCTGATAATTTTATCACTGACAACATTATGCCATCATTCTGCAGGTTTCTTTAGTGAATGCCAGGCATACTGCACCCATAACAAGCTGAGGAAAGCGACTGACTGTCTCCACAGGGTGAAGTTGTACTCTTACAGGTGCAACAATTAATAAGAGATATTTTCCTCCTGTGTTTCATGATGACAATGATATTCTGATACATAATTTGATGGCAAGCTTTGTGCCCGGAAAACAGACTCAGTTAACCCTTAAATTGCTGACTTAAGACTGAGTCAACAGCTTTCCTCAGGCTCTCAGAGTGCAAAGTGCCACGAGCAAAGCTGTTGACTAAGACTACTTTTTGCTTTAGACTAGGCTTGTTGGTATTTGAATGAAAGATATCTTCATGAGGAATTTGAATCTTTTAATCATTATATGTTTAACGCTAAGGATAAAATGACTATGGGCATGATTACCACTTTAAGGGTTAACATGGAGAGTACAGGAGCCAGAAGGTTCAGAAAACGAGAGGCCTGACCAGGAAAGGCCCTCTGTTATGACAGGTAAAATAACACACATCTGGAGACCTCTGGAGCTTAATTTGCTCAACAGGTGGCACTGGGTCAGTGACAGTTTACATGACTGACAGCAGATTTTAAACTAGGCATTCAAAAATAGTTGATCTTTCTTGACAAGGATCACTGAACTCACTGGCCATGACTAATATCATTTCACTCACAGCGAGGAACCTTTGAGCTCAAATATCAGGAAGTGATATAAATTTTTTCTTCCATTTTTTTGTTCAACAAACAAATTGCATATTTATTAGGAAATAATAATTCATAATATGCTTACCTATAGTATCATTACATGTACATCTCAAGTTTGCTATAAACACGTCACCCTGATCAGTATAATTATTCTGATGCCAAACTTTTTATTATTTCTCTTATTTCACAGTGATCATAGACACAGGAGAAAATGTGTGACTACTTGTCCCACTTTTCCCTCCTCCACCTGTGAAGACTTCCACATGCGATAAGCTAAAGTTCAAAGGCCTCTTCGCCCTTGCACTGAATACTGTGACCTCTGATTTTAGACCCATAGTTCAGCCAATGAAATAAGAACATTTTAAACATGTGACTACTGTGCTGAATATATTATCATACGAAGGCAACAGATTTCCATGCACACATAAAGTCTGGAAACACGGTCATTTTCAGTGTTGATCATTTCAGGGAAAGCCATCAAAGTCTTCATCAGCAATTTCTTTAGCACTCTCAAGCTCTTGCTGTTCTCGTTCTCGCCTCTCCTATAAAAAACAAGACAAACATACAGTGATGATTGGTAACTATGACAACATCTGTTCTCATACATTGTCTTGAAGAGATGAACGAAGTGATCAACAAAATATACTTCTGCCACATTTAAAGTTGTTGTCAGTCATTTGTGATGTCACTGTGTGTAATCCTTGCTTTCTATTGCACGCCACTTGATTCTTAAAAATGTCTGCATATAATTGTTCACACCAAACTACACACCCACTCAAAACATTGACACACAATTTAGAACTGATTGCTACAGAATGCATTTTCTTCCTTTCTTTCTTTTATGTTTCTTTCAGGATTCATGGCATGAAAAAAAAGGTAATCTGGTGCATTCATTAATGCTTATCAGTACAAACCAGCATATGCAGGGCTTCAATTTTGACATTTTGAAATATTTCAAAACCTGGGCATTTGACTTATTAGCATATCAGGGGCTCATAAATTCTCTACCATATCCATGTGTTTTCCAGGGCACTTCCCTTTACATGTATACATATTGCTGATAGATA
Source organism: Hermodice carunculata (assembly GCA_964020975.1). Taxonomy (NCBI): domain Eukaryota; kingdom Metazoa; phylum Annelida; class Polychaeta; order Eunicida; family Amphinomidae; genus Hermodice; species Hermodice carunculata. Next base: position 53,679,736 of record OZ026627.1, read on the forward strand.
ATTTATCATACATGCCAGCATGTGTCTATTTTCGTTTTTGTTTGATCTTCATCATTATGCCATTATGATTACTCGTACAACAGAAAATTTATTACAATAAAGATGCTATCAACCCCCACCATCACTTTCCTTTGTCCTTCTCTTCTCCCATCTCTCAAAATCTGCCCTGGAGGCAGCCAACTCAAAAGACCCACTTTTTCTTCTTCTTCTTTTTCTTCTTTATTTTTTTATTTTTGTAACGGGGAGGATTTGCGTACACAGCTACACAGCACACAAAACAGGCCCACAGAATCACAACAAATCATAAAAGGTCTTCCCAGGAGTCAAGGGCATGAACCGTGCCACCGATTTAACAGTCCAGGGTACAGGAGAGTCGCCACTAAATCCTAAGGGAAAATACCCGAGCCCTATTAGCTATGCCTCTGATGTATGTTTTTCCTTACATAAGTAGCCGCCCATTGTTCATTGTATCTTGAAGGTATACGTTCCCGTCCCCATGTAATGACTGACTCACAATCCCAAGGGCCATTGTCTAATGTCCTGAATCTTGATGAGTGTTTTTTCCACCCGACTGGGATAGGCCAACTTTGATTTTGGACGAGTTTTCAGACTTAGCCCCGGGAAGGGCAATTTGACAGCCTTAAGGGCGGAGAAGGAGGCAGGTAATGAGAGACAAGAATGCTGAGCCTGGGGGGTAGGACAGCTAGGGGGCAGCCGAGGTCCCCACCATGACAGAACAGGGCGTCGGGGGCTCATCTCACACCAGAACACCTGGCTCATCTAACTTGTAGTCATACCTCATGTCAGCCCAGGTGAACATGGCATAATTGCCACCACTGGAATTCAGGGACTGAATCTCATGTATGGTACCAGTGTCACAGAAAAAGTGCTCTGTTTTTAAACCACAGTAACCACCACTCCACCTACCCGACTTGAACACAGCATATCCTACGGGTGATAAAGACTTGTCAACATTGGCAATGTTAATCATGTGGAACTTTACCTTATCTTTAGTCAAAACTGAGTCAAAATCTTTCCAAGTCTTGGAGTCAATGTTAATCAACCACCCTCTGTAAAGGATGACTATTGAACAAAGAGCCCCTACACTGATAGTTCTAATCTACTGCATGTATTTTCATTCAGAATGTTTTTCATCAACAAGAAAATATAGGAATACTTTGATGCACATGATATCTGATATTCTGTTTGTTGCACAGACAGGGGCCTGACCTGGTGTGGGTCCTGCATCTCTGACCACACTATGTTCAAGGACAACAAAAAAAAAACAAAACCCCCAAAACTGAAATTTATCCAGGTACATGGGTCCAACATTCTTTGTGTCCCTTCAAGGACTAGAATTTTGATTGACTGCTTCATGATTCCATGGAAAACATGATACTCCAGATACAAAATCTTGGTTAAGAGAAGCAATACACGAGGCAGACCAACATATGCCATGTGCATGTATATTTATTGACAGATTGGCATACTTTGCTGAGCATGCAATTTTCAAAATGAACATCCATCATGTCCTGCATGGTAATTAAATACCAACAGCTGGTAAGATAAACCAGCAAAATAGTATATACAAGGCAGGCATTTTATACATACATATGTATAGATTATAAGATGCTTTGCTGTTGATATGAAGAATATCAACAAGCACTGGGTGCCATATATGGAGAACAAGTTCTGCTATATGGTATCGAGTGCGAGTTGATATTCTTCATATAGACAACAAATTATGCTATGATCCATTTATCTCATGTTAGCCTACTTCAATAAATTGTGCCGCACCAGACGCCAAATGTTCCAGCAGAGATTCAGCAGTCTCTCTGACAGCAGGCAACACAATCATCACCCGGGAATCAGCTTTGCCCACAATAGTACTGTAAATTGCTTTATTTTCGCGTGTTTCAATTTTCACGGTTTTTCTATTTTTGAAATTTCACTGTATTTTTAATTTCACTATTTTGGACATAATTCCTATTCAAACAATGTTAAAATACTATTTTATTGTGTTTTTATTTTCACGGTTTTGTACCATCAGCGAAATAAGCGAAAATAAGAATACAGCAAAATTAAAGCAATTTACAGTATATCGTATATTGGCACTTCTGGTTATAGGTACTCTTCCAGCTATAGGTAATCTCCCGAACAGTAGGCCTATTATAGCACTTTATAATGACTTTATCACAGGGCCCATAGTGGTCTGGTCTATATGATATTTATACACATGCTATAAAGCAATACATCAACCCATATGTGAGACAAACATGTATATACGTATATTTTTCCCCCTATTTTTCAATAGTTGTCAGTGAATCTTGTGGAAATTATACATCACAGGGTTCAAAGACTGGCTTTAAATCTGTAAACACAAGGCATACATATAGTTTGAACAGTGGTCCCCCTCTTGTAAGGTCCCTCTCCCCAGAGGCCACCTCAGTTAAAAGACCACCTTTCTCACGCAGAAAATGTAGCATTTTTATTATATTGTCTGCCTCTATGGAGGCTACCTGTTACCACAAGGCTACTTTTTTTGGGGGGGGGGGGGGGGAGGGGGGCATTAGAAGGGGGACAATGTTTGTACATTGTAGGTAGTGTGTATATATATATATACAAGGTAGAATCTCCCTATTTAGACCAAGGGACTGACAAATGTGGTCTTAACAGAGGATATAATTTGATTAAGGATAAACCAACAGGGTCTGTAAGTTGGTGGTCTTAACATTGAAATGGTCTCTTTATGGAGGTGGTCTTAATTGGAGATTCCATTTTGTCTATATATATATATATATACATATATATATCCCTATTAAGACCACCTAAGCGACTGAAAAATGTGGTCTTAGTAGGGAGTGAGTGGTCTTAACAGAAGATATAATTTGCTTAAGGATAAACCAACAGGGTCTGTAAATTGGTGGTCTTACACAGAAATGGTCTCTTTGTGCAGGTGATCTTAATTGGAGATTTCTCAGTGTGTATATATATATATATATATATATATATATATATATATATATATATATATATGAGTGTATATATATATTTGTATGTGTGTGTTTATATGTATATACTATATACATGCATGTACACATCATTTCAATTTTCTATGCTAAAAAAAGGACATTTTTATGCACTGTAAAAATGCATACTTTGGGGCCTTACCCCTCTGGGACAGGGCACACATCATGTGGTGCTGGATATATGTAGCTGGGGACACCTCAATCATTTCCTCCTCAAATCTGCTACAAGTGCCTGCATATAACTTGTTGCATGCTTTAATGTTTTAACTGAAATTTCACACTGACAGAACACATGCGGGCTGTCAACTGTACACAAGACCTATCATGGCAGCTTGTGCCAGGTTAGCTTTCCTTGGTGTGGTTTGGGTGCACTACAAGGAAGCCTCTTGACTCAAGTCTTACTCCAGCCAGAAAAGGGTTAATAACTGACAGTGAGCAAAGTCTCTAATTCCAAATTTACTGGTATTTTTTTTTTCATGTTTAACTCTTTCTGATCAAAGTTGATTGTACTCTGAAATGACACAATGATACCAAATTCATATTCTGTGTAAATCAGCCTCACACTTTAATAAGTGCCAGCATGCCTACAGTTGTAAAGACCAGGAGAATGGTCCACATCAACAGCAGCACTGGCTGAGTTAAAACAAAAATTATTGTTCAATAGGGAGGAAGGAGGTTAAAAAAATTAGTGTGTTACCCCTTTTAGGCTGCCCTGCCCTCTTATGCACCATCCCCCTCCCCAATTTTTCTGCACAAAAGTTCTGAAATGTTGGAAACTGTAAATATTTTATGACTATCTACCAGTTAATACAGCTAAAATGTTTCAAATTTAAGTCAATAATTAGAGGTCACTTATATTAGATTTCCTGAGTGTCCCAGTCACCCAAAAAGTACAACAGTGCAGCAGTACTCCTGTGTAACCATGCCTTATATTGTCAGGGAGCCAACACATTTTTTAACTGTCAAAAAAAAAAAAAAAAAAACACAACAAAAAAAAAAAAGTCACGATGCAGTGAAACCTGCCAAATCAAATATCCATTAGAGAATCCACCACACGATATTCAGCTGTAAGTATTGCTGAGAAACGATTATCAGGAGTGAATATGTCCAAGATCTGCCCCCTTTTTTTTTCAACAGACCACTGGCAGCTGAGTTATCACAGGTGTATCATATATACAGTCAACAGCAGTTTCTAGGTGGAATTAAAATCTCCTCGTGGCAAGATCTGTCTCTCATCACCCTCAAGGATTAGCATGATTCATTTTTCCCCCTTTTTTTTTTTTTTTTTTTTCTGAATGTGATTTTCTTGCATTTGGTTTCATCTGTGTAGAGTCTGGTGGTGAGAGTGTTATCCTGTATAAGGCACACTAAGATTTCCGGGATGGGTGTGATTATAATCTATCTGTAACTGTAGTGTTCTCCATGTCTACGCAGCATGTCCGCCTACATTGCATGTCTGTTACCAGGCAGAATATTTTCAACCATGTGTACTTTTGACAACACAAGCAGACATTACACAATCTGCCTCAGGTGGAAGGTTCATTGTAGATGCAAGCGAAGGTCCATCCCCCATGGGTGGGGCAAGGAGGACTCCAGAGGACCGAGAACAGGAACACATGAACTTTTGAACCAATGTCTAAGAAGCATGAGTGACCGTCACTGGATCAACCATGTGTTTACATCCAGTCAGAATATCTCTCTCTGTGTCTGTATTCAATTCACTCCATAAAACAGTTTTTTCTTTGCATTGCCTGTTGCCACTGCCCACTTGTCAGGCAGTGCAGAAACCACTGACATGAGGCAAAGCTCACTTTATGAGGTACAGTGCTCCCTCTTTATAACGCTGGTGTTGGGGTCCACAGGGTATACTGTGTTATAGCAAAACTGCCTTATAACAGAGGGACTTTTAAGGTCAGGTAAGACACCAAAAATAAATCCCACTTTAGACAATCCTAGCTCAAAATGTATTTGCGCTAGGATAACACATCATATATGTGTGTACTCGTCATACTCCAAAGAATTTATATGTCCCGTATTTGGGTGTCTGTGATGTTAATTGTTGAAGAAACAATTGACAGTTGACCGCAAAGCATCCACCCCATAAATGTCGATATAAGTCACTAATTATTTGTGATAAAATCATAATTACACTTGGATCTTAATCTTGACATATTGGCAACAAAAAACGATCCTGCGATTTTTTATGTTTGGTTTCGTTTTTCTGTTATCCATCCTCAAAGTTTGACGTTTCAATTTTCCCTTTGATTTTCAGGATGTTCATTTACTTCATTTCATAGAAAAAGAACGAAGCAAAATTTAGAAAATCGCTGAATTGTTTTTGCAATTCAGACATTAAAGAATCAAAAGCCGTTAACCGGATTAAATTTTGCCCAGCCGTTTTCTTGGAATAACCATTCTTAGGTGGGGCTCTCGTCCTATTATCCTTTCTGAGAAAACAAGCTTCAAAGGCCTTTGATGTTGATCATTTGCCTCTGAAACAATACCATTTGCTCAGGTTGAGCTGATATTTGTACAAAACGTAGTAAACATCGTCCCCGAGCATTTGGGGAGGTTGTCAATCAATTCTTGGCCAATCACATGAATAAAAGAGCCTTTGAAGTACGGAAAACATTATTCAGTGATCTGTCAAACGGCGACAGCGACAGTCTGGTTTCAAAGTGTGACGTCATGGAGGCGGCCCTTCCGGCCCCGTGACCTCAAGCCTGGCAACGAAAGTTGTGTTGCCTTGCTTCGGTGGGGCGGCCTGCGGCCGCTCTCGGTCAGTGTACGGATGGCGGCTTTGGTCTTTGGGATAGTATTTTATTGTTTTTACTCATCTCTTATCTGTATACTTTATGTAGTTAGCTTGTTAGACTTGTCTTTACACTTTACTTAGTCAGCTTGTCATTATTTTGTAGTTGTCTTCTCAATGAGTTTCTTTTTTTTTCCAACCTGAGCTTTGTAACGCTGTTTGGTTTTCTCTGCTGTTCACCTCTATGCTTATTTCGATGTGTTTATTTGTACTTTTATTTCCTCATCCCTGGGTTCCGATAAAGTATTATTATGTACATGGGCATTGTTGATTAGGGTGTCAGTTTTTTTCCCGCCTGTCTTTGGTGTGAAGGACCACTGGGGTAATCCATCGCGGCACGGCCTTTGAAGTTTATCGTCTGACGATTCCCGCTGCTCTTGAACATTTTGAAGTCTCTCTTCATTAGAATGCAAAAACAAGCAAGATAACTATAAAGTAAACCACTAAGGCTATGATATGTTAGCATGTTTGCATCTTTTCCGTGCCCACAAACATACTTTCGGCATGCTGCCTTATTTCGCATTGCCGCCCTGATACCACTCTCTTTTTGCCATGGGCCGTTGCTACCTGCAGCCACGTGACAGGCTGTTAAGTATGATTGACGGGTGGCATTGTTCCGTTTGGCGGCTGAAAACCAAAAGAATGACACATGGACGTTCGGATATCCACATGCCTGTGTAGTTTTTGGCGTTTTTCTCATATTTCTACTTTAGTTAAAAGCTCGAAATTTTGACAACTAATAGAAAGGAAATTCATCTTGTAAAAAACGTTAAAATTTCAAAATCGGCCATGGAAAGGTTTTGGGTGTCTTAAGTGTCCTTAACATAGAAGTAATGGGAAAACTATTTCAGTGGGAGCCATGGTACCCACCGTGTTATATCAGAAACCACCTTGTAATGAGGGGTGTTATAAAGAGGGAGCACTGTACATGAAAGTGCATCTTCTTTTTGAATTGAGGCACACGATAAGGAAATTCAGGACCTGGTTGAGTATGAGTTTAATCTAAATTAGCCACTTATTTTGTCTGCTAAACAGACCTTTCTCTGCTTTCTATGCTACTTACCTATGTTGTAGTTATAATACAGAGCTTGGGCTGCTTTGGAGGCAAACACTTATTTGGTGGGTGGGTGGGTGGGTGGGTGGGTGGGTGGGTGGGTGGGGGCTAGACAGGTGAGTGAACCACCGGGATCACAGGAGACACCAGTCATATCAGGAGTCAGAATTACCTTAGCAGCACCAAATCTGAATCAACAGTCACATTAATGCACGGAATGCTGCCCACCATTATCGCTTTACTTGAGTTTCTGTGGCGACAAGCACTGGATCCCTGGAATTTGTGCTTCCAAGGCCAGACACCCATCACCACATCACCACCCCAATGTTGTCTTTTTTCATCAGGGTTGCTAGCCCACATTTAGACCACAGGCACACCTCTCTCATGCATACCAATGATATACAAGGTGGGGCTCCGGATGTTTCTTATTCCTGAATCCCAAACACACTATGAATGCTTAACAAAACAGAGCTGACTTCATTCACTTTTCTACCACAGGATAACAATTCCCTTGTCGGTTTCACTTTTAAAAGCCTGCACAATAACATGCAGTGATAAATTACAAGATAATCGACTCTTTTAATGTCCTGTCAATTGATCTAGTCTGAGACTCTTGTGGTGCCTGAATGATAATGGCTGACTGTAGAAAAGGACAAGATCACCCATCCCTGCCCACCCCAGACCTCACCACATTTCAACTTTTTGTATGTGATCCTCACAATTGTGGAGCGTCTTGTTTTGGACAAAAAAAGGAAGGAACTCCTCCCAATGGCCGGAAATTCTCATTCGTGTAGTGGACCAACGTTTCTGGAATTTGTATGAAAGAACACCACAGAATGCTTTTCTGTTTCCATTTGGTACAATCTACTGACAGTGACACCCACAACTGGATTTGAATTTCCCAAAGAAGTCCAACTTCAAGGAAAAGACACAAAATCATGAGAATACTGAGACAGCTGAAGTGAGAAGGAACATTATCATAAATCATCTTCCCTCCCCCCTCCCCCAAACATTTTTGTTATCTACATTATCTGATGGATCATTTGAGGCCCAGCATCAATACTTTCAGCTATGCTATCCTGCAGAGCCATGGAGGCCTTACTTAGGCCCAACAAAATATAGGCCTAAGTGCGTTTCCCCTAACTGACCAAAGTTTTGGTAGGTAGGCACAATTGCGTATTTTGTTTTTTATCTATCTATCTATCTATCTATCTATCTATCTATCTATCTATCTATCTATCTATCTATCTATCTATCTATCTATCTATCTATCTATCTATCTATCTATCTATCTATCTATCTATCTATCTATCTATCTATCTATCTATCTATCTATCTATCTATCTATCTATCTATCTATCTATCTATCTATCTATCTATCTATCTATCTATCTATCTATCTATCTATCTATCTATCTATCTATCTATCTATCTATCTATCTATCTATCTATCTATCTATCTATCTATCTATCTATCTATCTATCTATCTATCTATCTATCTATCTATCTATCTATCTATCTAATTAATTTATTTTGTTTGTTTGAAGTTAGTTAACAGGGGGTTAGTAGTGGGGTTTGAAGGTGGGTCTGTCGGGTTAGGGGGGGACACACAAAAATTTTTTTTTTTGGGGGGGGGGGGGCCTTATGGTCATACAACAGGTATTCATAAGCCTTGAGCTAGTCCAATCTGCCATACAGAGTAATACACATTTTATTCAGAAACCTTGAGGCTTGAGCCACTAAGACCTGCCATACACTCATACAAAGTCATAGTACAAGCCTGGAGCCACTGAAGCCTGCCATGCTGTCATACAAGATACTACTTTACAAGCCCCCTGTTGGACCTCAAGATTGGACCTACTGACGTCCTTCTCCCTCCAAAGAGCCCATTACAGGCCACACCCAATTGAGGGTGTATTCTGTATTGACATAAGTTGATTGTTGAGATTCAGTAATCATTGCATTTCCAATGGTGAGAAAATGAATAATGTCTGTGTAAGCATAAAAATTTCATCCATTTTACTGTTTTTTTTAACTTAGTTAGTTCCTTCCTTTTTAAAATTTTTAACCCGTTCCTTCCTTCCTTTTTTAAAATTCTTTTTTAAACTAGTTACATATTTTCATGACTGCAGCTGTCCATATAACCAACTGGACCTTGTTCTGTTTTAACTATTTCAATGCCAACTGTGACCCAAGTTAAGGTACTTAAGATGAACTGTTCTCAATTATATTAATGATGCTAGATTCATATTCCTAAGGTGATAAAATTCCTATGTCCTATCGTCTGGGACAAGTAAAATTTGATATGGGACAAGTGAAAATTCAAAAATAACATGTTAATGGTTGGGGTACTTGTCCTCTGACAAGCACACCCATGATGGAATTTTCTCAAACTGCCTTGTGAAAACACCTTTTGCTCAGGTACCAGCATGCCTGTAGTTCCAAAGAATACAACGGTCCAGCTCAACAGCTGTCCTCCGCACACTTTGAGTGCAATGTTCCCAAAGCATGACAAGAAAAGCTGTTGACTCAGTCCAAAACTTGGTACTGAAAGAGTTAAACAGGTTATTTAGTGATCTGTTATCCCAACAAAATATATATATACACCTACACACATCTGCTGTATTTCCCTGTCTCTGTCAAGTCTGTTTGGAGAAAACCCTTAACAGACACCGCACCCCAACTTTATGACCTTGAACCTGTGAAAATAAAATCACTATTCTAATAGAAGCCATAGATTCTACCAGAGAATTCAGGGTATGGCATTCTTGACGTCATTCCACGCTACTGTAATTCATGTCTGTAACTTGTCCAGTGGTTTTTGCATTGATATACAAGTCAGGCCGCAGCTGTTGCATGCAAACAGAGACAGTCTAACCAAGCGGCGTGTTTTAAACTCATGTTGCTACAAAAGAGAAAATCACTTTAACAAGGAATATGAAAGTGTGATTTTAATTGTATTTCAGTTCAACAGTATACCAGAGATCAGTCTACATATCTGAGCACACAGCAGGTGCTCTGGCACAGATCCTCTCCTCTGGCAAGGGATGCCTGTCATACAAGTATTCTCAGAGGACTTAATTTTCACAATTTTTCGTATCTTCTAATTAACTGAAAAAAAAAACATTCTCTTTTAGCTAGATCCACTTTTTGACAAGTCTTTAATTTCATAGGTTTTGATGTATGAAGAAAAACCATTTCATAGGTTTGGAAGTATAATGAAAATAAGTCCCCCCTCCGCCACCAAAAAAACAAGGTTCAATTGTAAATACAAAACAAAGGTTGTACTGTAACACAAGATAAATGCTCTTAGATGTATAGCAGGTTCCATGGGACCATAGAATATCGGAGTTAGACTCAAGAGCTTCAAGGCACTACCTCCTGTGTGTTGTGTATTCACTCACTCTGGGCTGAGAGGTCCAGGACTTGAAGTGCTTTTTGTATTGCCGGGTTTTCTCTACAGCATGACTTCCCAGGCAATGCAAAAACCACTGACTTTCTATACCATACATGCTGGTATTCCAATGAAACCTCTTTTAGTGAGGAACACTAACATGGTAATTCTGTATAATAAGTTCAGCAGTGGTATGTGATGAATTAAAGTGACAAGACTTGGAGCACAGCCACAGGATGAGTTACCGGGCAATGCAAAAACCACTGACTTCCACCCATGCATGTTGGTATCTGAATGAAAGCTCTATTAGTGAGGAACACAAAAATGGTAATTCCGTATAATGAATTCAGTCCTGGTATGCGATGAGTTACAGTGACAGGACTGCGGTCAACCCAGGAGCACATGACTCTCTCCCCACAGGCAACATCAATATTGACTGCTGACCACATTCACTTCCACGGCTAGGCCGTCTGGAAGGCAGGGAATTTTTATGGAGTGTCTACACAGGATGTTTACTGTTCACTGTCAGGTCTCAGTCCCAGGGAAGTACTTGGTTTGTAATACACAGTGGAACCTTGCTTAGAGGACCAATAAAACATTACATGTCACAGCACAGTTTTTTGTTCCCCACTCCACTTTGGAATGCATGCAGGACATACATGTACAGAGCTTTAGTGTGTTCAGCAGGCAAGACACCTGTCTTCAAAGACAACTGAGGAGTTACTCCTGAAGATAATCAAAATGTGGTCTCTCTTGAGAGGTACACACAACATTAAAGTATAAAGTGAAGTATATCCAACGATGGTCTTTCAGGACAGGGACCATTGTTGCTGCTATTTATGACTTTTTGCACACATATCCTAATAAACTTGATAGAAAATGTTATAGTAAGATTCCTACTATAAATACAGGTGCATATGACATAACACCTGTTTGTGCTACAAAAATATCCCAACCTAAAATTGTGTTTTGTTTGAACATGCTGTCCATATTGCCACAAGAAATCATTCACGGTTCATTGAACAAAGCCATCTGCATATATAATGGCAAAATGAGATAACCCCAAACTCTCCGGACATATCTAATTCCTGTGGTAGTTGAGAGCACTGCAAAAAGCACTGACACGCGGTGGTTCAGAATTGTAGGGTGCATCACAAGTGGGATGCACACAATAAATACAGAGTTTACAGCATGAATCTTTCCAAGTTATAAAACCTGAGGAAGAGTGCATTCAACCCCAATATAACAGAGCCTGGCTTGATTACATAGAGGAGCCACCTGTTGCCAGTGGTCACTGCAATACACCACCTGTCTGCACTACTTTATAGTCTGTGGATTCCTCACACAGGAACGTTTTATTGTATGTATAAACTCGAATGAAACCATTTAGACCTCTACTCTCCAGGCCTGTTGCTGTATGAGGCTCAAATCTCATTGCTATAATTGATATGAAGCTGTTGGGAAAATCTCTACCTCGTGCTACCACTGTGAGACAGGCACATTAAGTTCATCAGAATACCTCCAAGCACCTGCTCTTTAATTAACTTTAATCCACAGGACAAGAGGCCCATGGGCCTTATGCTCTGCTGACATATGGTCTGATTACCATCACCAAGAATTCAACACAAATTTGGTGTAAATTCAGAAGTTCAATCTCAACTTATAATTAAAACAATGAATTTAATGTACTTCTAATACCTATGATGCCAGTCCCACTGAATACCATCAGTGGTGCTACTATGACTCCAGCCAGTCATAGACTTTTGTCTGCATAACATTCCCTGATAGTATATTGATTTATATGCACATGTCCAGATATAATGACCACCACAAAAAATTATTTTCTACAACGTAATTTCCCTCTGTGTGCTTAAGAATGTGGGTCAAAGTCACCCATATTATGCAATATGGGACTTCTATATGTTATACACATTCATGGTACACTTGGTATCGCTAGCCTGCTTATTTCCAAAAATCATGGATGAGAGTAGTTAGAGTGCATTTTGGCTTGCTCAACAACAAACTGGCAACCTAATACGCCCTACCCCAAAGATGTTAACAGTTTTGCAGCAGTTAGACCAAACTAAAAACATTTTATTTTGTTGAAGGAAAGCAATTTTGGCTGAAAGTTGCCAAATGGCAACCAATTTTCATCCCTGCAAAATGCAGAATTAAGCATTCTTTACTGTGTTCTTGATGGCCTTGAAAAATAAGTCAAGGTCACCCAAAATTGAATAAAATATAACCATTGACCCAATGAATATTTGGTGTAAATTAGAAGTTCCTTCTCAATTCATAAGCAAAAAAAAAAAAAAAAAAAAAGAGAAGAAATTGATGTACTTTTATTACCTGGGATGCTACTTCCACTTATTACCACCAGTGGGGCCACCATGCCTCCAAACATGTCATAGACTTTTGTCTGTATCATACTACTGGTATATTGATACATGTGCACAAGTTCAGAGACACGAAAAATTGCTAAAATAAAAACCTGAATGGGAGATAGGAAGAGGTACCTCAAATTGTGAGACTCCCACCAAAATCAGAACAGTTGACACCGATGTTGAACCTGGAATCAGTGTAGGTATATACTCATGCTCTCAAATGAAACTCTTGACAGTTTCGTTGAATCTGCAAGTGCCATACATGTAGTAATTCCAGCTAAATATATTTGGGAAAACATCTGAATCAAAGCCCTATATCTGAGGATTGCTGCTTCAGGAGAGAATTTTGCCCCAGTACAGTGCACAGAAAACAAGAGGCTTTGATTATATTAGTATGCAAAATACCCCAGTATGCTAGTACAGAAATACCCTTTACCCCCTCACTGGTATGGAAAATAAAATACCCCAGTATGCCAGTACAGAAAAACCCTTTACCCCCTCACTGGTATGAAAAATAAAATACTCCAGTATGCCAGTACAGAATTACCCTTTACCCCCTCACTGGTACGGAGAATAAAATACTCCAGTATGCCAGTACAGAAATACCCTTTACCCCCTCACTGGTATGGAAAATAAAATACCCCAGTATGCCAGTACAGAAATAACCTTTACCCCTTCACTGGTATGGAAAATAAAATACCCCAATATGCCAGTACAGAAATACCCTTCACCCCCTCATTGGTATGGAAAATAAAATACCCCAGTATGCCAGAACAGAAATACCCTTTACCCCCTCAGAGTCACTGCTATGGAAAATAAAATACCCCAGTATGCCAGTACAGAAATACCCTTTACCCCCTCATAAGAGATCTCTTGTGGGCTTTTTGCCTGAATGAATATGAGTTAGATATAAATTTTCAAATTGACTGCCAGCTACCTGCCTGTAGGTTCCTTGAGCGCTGAACGCAGGGTTTTTGTATGTTATGTGTCATCTCATATTGCCAGACTGCTATCATCAGTGCAGGCTCAAACTACGGAGTTGTGCTAACCATGTGCCAAATTTTACAAGAAATAAAGAAGGGATCAATTTTCAAGTTGGCAGTTTGAAGCAAGACTTAGTGCAATGTTTAGCTGGTTAATGAGCGATAATATCCAAATTTAATTGGATTTTTCAGGAACTCCAAATTTTGCATTTTAAATCAGCGATTGTGGTACTATTTTCTTAGCAGAAAACATTTGACATTTTGGACCTTTCACTATTCTATTTTTAGTATTGCACCTTTCACAAGTTTAATATTTCAACCAGTGCAGATGTAAAAACAGAATCATAGGCCCTTCCGATGAACTTCTCCACTTCTTAAGAACACTGACAAAAAAATGGCCACTCTCAGGATGAGATTACGAGTGTGAATAAATATACATTGTCCCCCTCTTTGCTACACAATGAGACTCAATTTTCATCTAGCTAACTAAAATATTATTTGGGAGAATGACAGCTAAGCAAATCGTCAGCATAGTCTACACAAATAATTGCAAAAGGACAAGAATAGAACCCATACACTGAAGCACTGACAGAGACCAACACCCAAACTGTAGTGGTACACACACTGTCTTAAGTTCACATTGAAACTGTGGTGTTTTTCACAAACTGCATATCAAAAACGTGCTTGATTTCCGTACAGATATTGTGAATTTTCAGGTCACATGGTGTTTTGGGAAACAAGCAGGATCACACGGATTCACAAATGTGAACGGAACACTGTCAACAATACCAAGGAGAAAAGTCAACAAATTTCATGCCATGCTTCCAGCCCTGAATGTAACCAGGCAAGGAGTTAACTGATACGCTGTAGTGTTCCAAATAGCCAGATTCGCATCGCAATTCCCTACTCAAAATTAAACAGATTCTAATCAATATTTGTTGTTTTACAATGGCTTGCTAATCACTTTACACTAATGATGTACAAAATGCTAATCTAAAAACAAATTGGAGCACTGCCTAACATTTTGATCTGTGCAAGTCGATTTTTTTTTTCAAAGCTGCAACTCAACTCTACAAAACTGCACATACAACAACTGATACTGAAGATGTCTGGTGTTCAGTCATATACGACAGCAAGTGTTAAACTGCCTTGGGGCAGTGGGAAGTAATACTGACAGAGGTTCTTAAAGCCTGCACCCACGGTCCGCACCAACTCAACAAAACACAACTTTTGCTCCAAAATCTGAATTTGAAATGTGTGTATTGTGCAGTACACAGGAAATCATGATGGCACAGCCTTGGGGGACTCCTAGTGTAAGAAAAGTCCAGAGTCTTGCCGTATAAGGACATGTGACCTCAGGGCCTGACGAATGAGGGCCTGGTCAGTACAATGGTGTGATTAACTATTTCTCTGCCAAATTTCAACTGGATCAACAGCTTGCCTTCAGTTTGACATCGGCCTGGGCCCAGCGCCTTATTCTGCCAGGCTCTGTTCAGACCATCAAGTCTCTTTTCTTCACTGCTGTCTTGCTATTTCAACTTACATGCAAAAATCTAAAAAGAAAACTTGTTCAGATTTTGCTTTATGAATACATTTATATCAACCGTGACCTTGACATATGTTAATTCAGTTTTTATTTTGTGACTATCACCTTGATATAGGTTAATTTTGCTTTGTGAATATGACTTTGATGTATGATTATTGTTGCTATCCTGTATGCATTGGTGACTGTTTGTGGTCTCCGTCACATCGTAACTGTTAGAACAGGTCATAACTGTCGTCTCTCTTCTTTAAATCTCTTTTCAATCTTTAAACAACAACAACAACAACCACAAAACGTTATCCTGATTACCCCTACCCTCTACAAAATCTCGTGTATATATACATATACAGTGAAACCTCATTATAACGACCCTAAGCTATCCAATATATTCAATATAATAACACAAATTTTCATGGGAAAAGATTCTTTTACTTTATGATTTGATTCACTTATCTGACATTTTTTTAGGGAACAGATGGTGTCATTATAATGAGTTTTCACTGTATATACATTCTGTCCACATATTCCATTTCTAATTTTCAGGGACTGTTGGTACCACTAGCCAAAATGCTTCTGTTTCTTCAATTTGGCTAAAGAAAATTTGCTAAAGGCTGAATTATTTTAAAATGAATTAACACAGGGCCAGGTTAGAACTTTTCTTGAATTCTGTTTTTATTTCCAGTTTTGGCTTCAGATTTTCATGGCCATATCTGTCTATGGTTGTCTGATACTGCTTAAAGAGTAAAGCTGGTACAATCAATCAGAGGACATGTATACTTTGTTCATAAAGTTTCTTCCTTGTTGTCACATAGGATGACAGGATGCACACATGTCAGCTGCAAAAAACTTTATGTTTCTCAAGAAATTGGATAAAAATCTGTATTTTTTTTGGTTTCCCTCCTCCCCGTATGCGACCTTTTGGGGGTTAAGGGGGTGGGGGTGGGTGGTTGTAGCGTAGCTTTACTTTGTGCATAGTTCCATGCTTGCCACAGGTGATACTTGGGCTATGCATGGATTCAGAACCGAAATACAACAGACTATCTACTCTCTGTACAGTGAAACCTGGCTTCGAAGGAACATCCGCAAAGATAAATATAACCACATTGTAGTCTCATATAAGTACGGTGATAATTACCAAACAATTCATCCTGCAAGATGGTCTTTACAGGCAGGTGGTCTTTACAGGCAGGTGGTCTTTCCCTGCAGTGATCTCTAAATACAGGGACCACTGTATATGAAGACCACATTACTGCAAAGCTGCAATGCCTTACACCTCTATACATACATTGAGTCATATAGAATTCCACATGGCCCTTTTGGGAATGGATTTAGTGTACACAGCACAAATTTTAAAACCGTTCACCGCCAGCTTTTGGCGAGCAGTGAACGATTTCAAATGAGTGCTGTCTGAATCAATTCCTTATGATCCGGCTATGTGGAATTTTTTTCCCCATAGACAATTACATCCTATGTTTTTGTCAAAAACTTACTTGGTTTAGCATGCTTGCAGCAGCCATTTTGAGTGCATTTTGTTCACTATCAACATTGCGTTGTTAAGGTACGTCACTCAAGAAAGTAGTTCCAGCTGCTCTTTTCTATCTTACGTGATCTAATTGGCTTACAAAAAAAAAAACAACCAACCAATAGGATTCTTTCTTTTATTTCAATCTGTGTAAATTTTCAGTTTCACACACAGAGCACACGCTCTAAGAGAGGCCAGGATGGCTGTTGACTGATGCCATCAGACGCTTACCAGAAATTTTTGATGGGAAAAATTGCATGCAAGTTATTTAGTATATTTGGGCTAATGCAGGACAAAATTCTACAGAAGAACGTGTGCTACATGGACCATAGTACAGTGGTACCTGCTATTTAAGACCACCCTTAAAGCCAGACAAAAGTGGTCACATATGGCAGGTGGTCTTTCACTGCAGGTAAGCTTACAAAGAAATTCAAGGCCATTGTCTTGAAATGGCGGTCTTAAAAACTAGTGCGGTCTTTCACGAGAGGTGGTCTTTAGAGCAGGTACCACTGTACTTCCATATTTATGTAGGTTAGACAGTGACAGATTAGCTTATGGAGTGCAAAGAGTTCGGACTGCAGAATGGGGTAATGATGACCAGGAAGTGGTTCTGGACAAAAAGAACCAAATATGATATGAGATATATATATATATATATATATATATATATATATATATATATATATATATATATATATATATATACATACATACATACATACATACATACATACATACATACATACATACATACATATTCACAGTCCCTGTTTGAGACACAGTGGTTTGTGTTAAGGTGTTTTTCGGGAGGTCACAAGAACGGAAATTCTTGACAGAAGACTTAATGAGCTTTATTGTACATGAACAGAAGACTAGATTTTTACCAATTTTACATGTAAATAAACAAGACTTGTGTCCCTTTAGAAATTTCCGAGAGGGTATTTCAGGTTTTATAAAGGGTAATTACCCCTACTTGGGGGTTAACAGAAACACTAAGAGACCACAACTGGGGAAGGTCTAAAGTGGTCACATAAACCAGATAGTCTCTGAAAAAAGAACTAATATATATATATATATATATATATATATATATATATGTCTGGTCTATTTGGAAGGGCAGAGAACACTGGAGAACAATGACAAGGCATCTTGATACTTGAAGGAAAGCTCTTTGTTGAGCAATTTGATTATACAGTGAAACCTTATTATAATGACACCTTCTGCTCCCTGAAATGTGTCAGGTAGCTGAATATGTCAGATAAATGAATCACATAACATAGTAACTGTACTTTTTGTTCTTTATAAGGTGTGTCCTTAAGTGAATATGTTAGACATCTGAGTGTTGTTATAATGAGTTTTCACTGTGTCATATAATTTCCATATGGTTCCCCCTATATTTATAGAAATTGTCCCCACAAATGGGAAGACTTAACCCTGGAATGCATGTCCCTTGTGTGCACTGACACATTTTTTTGTCATGCAATTTACAACATGTCCTTGAAGTCAAGGTAAAAAACTTTTGTCTGAAATGAACATTTTACTGTTAAAAAAGTTTTGGCAGAAGCCTACAAGAAGTCTAACTGGTGAGCAGCTTAATTCTAAAATGTTTTAGGACCTAGTCCCCGCTACACACTTTTTTTCCATTCTAAATTTCGAGACTCGTGACCTCCAGCCTCAGATCAACTTGGCATAAAACCTGGCATAAGGTCTAACCACTAGTTGCCAGAAATCACATGAGTTCTTTCACAAATAGTTTGGATGCTTTAATTCCACGTGTATTTTCACCTGCGGGTTTCCAGCAAAACGAGGACTCAAGACAGAGACGAGGCTAATGTCATATTTACTGTAATATGTATGTCCACGTCGCTGGAGGTGTTCTCCAGTGGGTGCAGGCATCGTCACTGCAGGCAGAGTCCATGCCATCTGATTGTGGAGCCGAGAGACCCCAGGCCAGGCGTAGGCCGTCAATGTCATTACATGTACGCAGCTTTTGGGTGTGGTCAGCCACCATGCACTGTGTACATGTGTATCCATCTACACACTTAACCTTCTACAACCCACCATAATGATCTCCTTCAACTCCCCAACACAGGTACACAGAATATGAGGATTGTCTCAAGCTCAATGAGTTTACAAAAGAGGAGACTATTGTCTCCCTGTATATCTATAATCGTCCATGAATGAACATCTGAGGGGAAAAACTTAGGATGTGGATGTAAAAGAGTTAAGATGGATCTGCCCTGTGGCATGACTACCACTATATGTTTGCATATTCATGTTAATATCAACTGCTTCCATTGAAGCCTGTCCTGTCTATTGACAGCTGGCCCCAGGCAAACCAAGTCCCCAGTCAACCAGCAGACAATGTGCTCACAGACACAAACAATCTTTCCATGTTTTGCCAACCACAAAATCCTCCTTTTCAACTCTTAAACTGAAAATTTTGGCCATAAAAGTTGTCCTTTTTGACTTATCCTATTAAGAGCCATAAAGCCAGGGGCACTAAATTACTTAAACATAACAAAATTACAGCAGTAATCCCCCTCCCCACCCACACCAAAAAAACATTATATATATATATATATATATATATATATATATATATATATACATATATATATATATACATACATATATATATATACATACATATATATATATATATATATATATATATATATATATATATATATATATATATATATATATATATATATATACGACCAGTAATTTTGTCAATTCTTGCTAAATGCATAGTTAAATCAGTCAAGACTAAACACGGAAGTTGGCTGCCTTTAGTTTACAGTGGCACAATTGACAAGAGCCCCCTGGTGGCAAAATTTTCTTTTTGGCACCCCATTGGCATTATCTTGGTGTGAACTTGTGGTTTTTTGTCTATGAAGACAGCTCCACTGTACAACAGCATGATCTAAGCATCCTCATGTAAGCATCCTTGATCAGACACCTGCCTCCATTCTTTAGGTTCATGACAATCGATATACCCACAACCCTTGTTTACATTTCAACGGCAACTTTTCAGAAACTTTTCAAATTTTATGCATAACCATATCTTAATCACACATACCTGATGTTTCTATTGCCTGCAAAGTTATCTTTCACTGTCTTAGTATGTTACAGCCATGAGCAATGGTTTAAAGATATACAATCAGCAGTGTACGTCTAAAATTATAAATGCAACTTCTGGTTTTGCTTTATATCTTTAAATAGGCCTTGCATAAGAGTATCCTACAGATGGACCCAGTAAGAGGCCTGTCAGGCTTGCTCTACCAGATAGCAACAGAAAACCCCCACTGAGATATCTGTGGCCCCTTGTGGGCCCCGCCCATGCTAGCGTTTCTGATCTGCAAAGGAGACTCCAACACAGGGGACTGACAGTGACTGACCACGGCTTACTTTGTCTGCTAAGCAGCCTCTTCAGCCTGGTTTGTGTTGGGTTAGCTTTATATATATCCAATTAAGACCACCTCCATGAAGAGACCATTTCTATATTAAGACCAATTTACTGACCCATTTTCATTTATCCTTCATTAAATTATACTGCCATTAAGACCGTTCCCTATTAAGACCACAATTTTCAGTCCCTTCAGTAGCCTTAATTGGGAGATTCCATTGTATGTATATTATTTATATGTATGCATGCATATATGTATATATATATATGGGACTGCCTCTCTGCAACATACCAAATCTTCCCTACTGGACACCCTCTTCAATTCCCATGTACTGTATTTCCATTCCCAACACCCTCCCAAATATACCATATATTTATTCTTAACAACCTCTCCAAAATACCATATTTTTCCTTCTTAGTACCCTCTCCAAGAAACCGTATTACCCTTTTTAAAACCCTTTCTTAACATACCATACACCGTCTTTTTAAAACCCTATTTACCATACCATGTTAACTTCTTCACATCCTTTCCAACATACCAAAATATTATTAATTTCACTCAAAGTTCTTAATACCCTTTCCATCTTTGTAACATCACAAAAGTTCAAACAGCATGTAATATTCTACATTCTAACACAAAATTAACAGTATATTTTCCACATACATGCTTTTTTGGCAATTCAGTTCATTTATTGATTCTTTTAAGCATGCTGGACATTTATCAGGGTCAATACAGTAACTTGGCCACAGTGAATTACAGGCAAGCACAGAAATCTCTTTATATCAATGAAAAGTGCATTCAGAGCCCACATGGTAATGTACCTTTCCTCTGTGTTTTCTTTTTTCTGTTCCACACACAATCAGCCCAGCTCAAGAAAAACACATCAAATTCTTGCCCAAACTCCATGGTTTCCTGGCAAAGATACAAGCAGTTTCCCCTACCACAGCGTCAGATCCACATTCTTCACACAGCCAGCCTGCCCGAGACAGCGAGCCAGATGCTTGGAAAGGCACCAAACAGTCTTATTACAGGCTTGCTAGTTACAACATCATGTGCACCCAACTTCCCCCTCCCAGACAAACACAGGCATTTGTCATTCTTCCTGAGAGCACTTTATGGGGGGGGGGGATATCGGTTTTTCAAGTTTTTAATTTTCATCGTTCACAATCATCAAAATTTTGCATTCAAAGTATAAGAAAAATTCTTATGCTTGTATTTAATGTTTTTATTTATTTTTTTTTGTTGGCGGAGGTGTTGACTGTTATATTCTTGTAGCCTGAACATATATGCAGCAAAATTTAGCTAATTTCAATGTATATACTGTAGCACCAGCCGGGGAAAAAAATCCCATGCCCAGTGGACCTGTGTGCCACCTAATGCGTCTGTGGTACCATGGTGTACTGTGTACAAACATTCCTCTGGCAGTAGCTGTCTTGGCCCTGCCTGCCCCCACTGCTGTGCTGCGGTGAGAACGGAGGCGGAGGCCTGGCAAAGTCAGGCACACACAGCACACTGTCAAAAAAAAAAAAAAAAAAAAAAAGCGGGGGGCTGGGAGGGAAGTTCATGTCTATATGCTATTTCTGAGACATCAAAACTATAACTTTAAGGTAAATACAAGTCTATGTAGGTAGCATCACTTGGGCCAGTGTCCACTTAAATATGGGGTACAAAGCAAACTACCCCGGGCAATAATATCTCTCCTCTACGTAAACACTTTACCTTGTTTCTGTAGCCATACAAATCTTTCATACAGACAATAAATGATTCAAAGACGGTTCTTTGTCTGGGCTGGTTACCACTCTTAGTGCGGTACTTAGACACATGTAATTCTGCTATTTCATGGGCCATGCTTATTTCTCCAGGCTAAAAATGGTTGGGAATTCTCTCTCCAGATCTCAGGGGTGGTGCCACATTTAGCACTGTTAACTCTCCTGCACCCCACTTGGCATTTCCTGCCATTTTTTAGTATATAAATCATATATGGTTATTCACTCCAAAGACAAAATTTTAGTTTGAACACTTTTTCATATATTTATGTGTGTTCTGACAGTTTGATAAATTTGTCAGTATTTTTGGTCTGATGTGGAGGCTAATACACCAAGACAATGATTCCTGACTCACACCCACTTCATAAGGCAGGGGTTAAAGTTACCCTGGAGGAGGCCACTGGTGCAGTGCCAGGACTGCAGGGGACCTCCAGCCACTTCCCAGGCCCCTGGGGGACAAGTCATTATTTTGGTAGCCACTGGAGCAAGACACATGGGAAATCACACAGTGTGACCAGGGACCCTGGCTACACGGACTCCTCCCCTGGGGTATCACCACAACAGGCCTGGACCTGCTTGGCTCAATACTGCACTGGACTCCTGGTGGAAAACTCATAAACAGAAAAAGGAGATAGACAAAAAGAAACATATGTATATATCAACCTTGGGAATTTGCTCATTTCTATGTTGTTAACAACAAAGAAAGAAAGCCCTGTAGAGACCAGAAAAATCAATAATGGAAGGCCAACAGAAAGAAAGTATGGATGATTTAGACATGTGCTGTATGGTTTAGTGTTTTGCGTCATTCTTAAATATCATAAATTACCATATAAACATGAAGATTCACGTTAATTTCTTAAAGTTGAGTTCACCCATGGAATGTGTAAAATGTTTTGGATACAAGCAAGCTATGTCAATTCACTGATGTGATGCAAAACAACAAATCTGATAAAGATTCAAATGTGTAACCCTCATATAATGTATATATACAGTAAAACCTCTCTAATCAAACACGTCCGTATACCAAACACCTCTCTGTACTAAACACCATTTCTCGGTCCCAAGTATATACTTCCAATGTAAGCAAACCTCCATATACTGAACACTTTTTTCCGGTCCCAAGGGTGTTCGGTATAGGGAGGTGTGTGTGTGTGTGTGTGTGTGTGTGTGTGTGTATATATATATATATATATATATATATATATATATATATATATATATATATATATACATACACACACACATATAGGTTATCACATGGATTTTTATGTATATGCCCGTGATTTGATGTATCGGCCTGAGACAACACGTATCGTCCTGACTGAGGCAGGGACGATATGTGTTGTTGAGGGGCGATACATTGAGTCAAGGGCATGATACCTGGGTGGGTGGGTGGGTGGGGGGAGGATGCATAAAAATCCATGTGATAATAATATTACCCAGTAATATTACATAGGCCTATATGAGCATCATCTTTGAACCTGTCAGTGCCATAACGCTTCTTAACCTGGTTACCATATCATCTGTGGTGTGACATGTGTAAATGGATGTGGGATCCAGCTTAAACGGTTTGTGTTTAAATCTGATGATAGATGGCAGTCAATCAATTATGTTTAAAATGCTAATGTCAGGGACAGTTCAATGATGGCTGAACTGGTTAGATGTTCACCCTCAGTGTGAGGGGTCCCGGATTCGATTCTCATACATGGTTGCCAATGTCTGTCCTCCAAAATCATTTATCAACCCTCAAAAGTCATGTATCAGCTCTGGCTGACACATGGTGACATCATACCATCATTGGACAAATGTATATATATATATATATATATATATAAACATTAAATTTCAGTGAACCCAGGTTTGTCTTTCTGCCTGTATTGAAAGTTGCTTGTCTCCTAACTTAATTGAATCAGTTTATACAAAAATTCTCTGATATTCTTCAACAAAAGCTTTTCTGAATGAGACCTCATTTTCCTTGGCCATTGTGAACCTTATTATAATGACACTCAAATATCTGACCTATTCAGGTCAAGACACAAGTATAAAGGGACTTTAAGTCAAATCCCTTTGCTGTTTGACTCACAGATATCTGACAAACTTTGTAAGGGACACATGGTGTGATACATTGTGATCTCACTGTGTACAAATTATAACTGACAATCCAATCAGAGAAAAGACAACCTACTTGCTTAAAGCAGACTTTGTTAACTCATTCCATACCAGTCCCCTATATTTACGTATACTTACCTAGATTTAACACAATTGCATATTCAAATTTTTCATGAAAAGAGGTTTCATTTAAGTATTAACATGTCTATAGTCTTAAGTCAGTGGTTCTGGCACTGCCTGGCCAGTCATGCTGTAGCTGCTGCAAGGGCAGCTGCAGCATGACTTGCCAGGCAGTGCCAGAACCACTGACCAAGGCCTGTGACCATAGAATAGAATGAGTTAAGGTAATACACATGGCCATATTGTCCTCTCACCAGAGGGCACCCCTCACCATGGGCCACTTTCTCACACAGAATGTGGCCACTTAACTCTTTCAGTGCGAACTGTGATTAAAGTCCAACTACTAAAATAAAACTGCTCTGAAATATAACGAAGGGGCAAGATTCATGTTCCTTGTAAAAAGACCTTTCATTCAAGTATCAACATGCCTACAATTACACAGAATACAATCATCAAGGTCAACAGCTTTCCTCGGCATGAGTTGGGCACTAAGTGCCCAACCCGTGCCGAGGAAGTTGTTGACCCGGGTCATGTTGTCTTGACAAGTCTCATCTTCAATTCTCAGTCAAATTGCTTTTCATTGCTGTTGAAATCAGTAGAAAACGCTGAAGCAGGTGACATTTGACCACCAACCGGTTTTGGCCGGTTTAAGGGGGAAAGAGTTAAATCAAATTTTCTCCCTCTAGCAAGGCTACTCATCTTACGTAATGTCAATTAGAGATTGCACTTGGGTTGGCCTTATAAGATGGGCACTCCTGTGTGACGGTACTGTCTGTTCAGTCCCCCTGCCCCCTTCTTAAAGTCACTCCCACTGTTCTGGCATACAAAATATAATACATATGTTCCAAATTTTCCCATCCTTTATATGAAAACACTGAAATAATATTCAAAACTTTGGTCTAAAAATAAGTCTCACTCACACTCACTGAATTTTCATAACACAAACGCCACAATAACAGGAAAAATGCATTACTTGACAGCAATCAAATTTGTTCGTATACATGTAGACATATGTGAAACATGCTCGGACAGACCATTGTTAGTGTAGCAAAGAAAGCACTTAGTATACCAGCTAAATATGGATTGTGTGACAGTAACTGCCCACAAAACCCTGTTTCCTTAGTATTCATTTTGACTGGACTGTTGACTAAAGACTACAGGCTACAGCCTGTAGATTATTAACAGTGGTGTAAACTTTAGACTACATTTTAGACTGGACTTCAGATTGTTGACTGTAGATTAGATATTAAAGTCTGCACACTAAATGTATAGACTGTGGATTATATTATGTTATAGATTTTGGATTATAGACAGCAGGCTAAAGATTATCGACTGTGGACTGTAGGCTATTTACACTACAGATTATAGATCATGGACAGTAGGCCATTTACACTACTGGTTATAGACTATGGACTGTCAACTATATACACTACAGATTATAGACTATGGACAGCAGGCTATTTACACTACAGATTATAGACTATGGAATATAGGCTACATACACTACAGATTACAGACTATGGACTGTCAACTATGTACACTATAGATTATAGACTATGGACAGTAGGCTATTTACACTACAGATTATAGATTATAGACTGGAGGCTTTAGACTGTAGATTAAAAACTGCAGACTGTAGACTATTAGGACAAGACTATAAACTAGATTATTAACTATATACTACATGTATCAACTGTGGATTATACTAGTACATGTATAGGCTTCTGACTGTAGATAAAACAGTCTGATCTATGACTATAGACAATAGATTGTAGATTTTATATAAGACTATAAACAGATTATGAACTATATGCTACATGCATCAACTGTGAACTACACTAGTACATGTATAGGCTTCTGATTGTACATAATACACTATGATATCTGACAAAAGACAATAGATTGTACATGTACCTTATAGATAAGGGACTTTAGATAATTAATTATAAACAATGGACTAGACTTTACTGTAGACTAAGGATGGTAGATTATAGACTAAAGACTATGGACTGTGAACTATAGACTTGATTTTAGACTGGATTATAGACTACAGACTGCACATTATAGATTATGGATTTATGTAAAATACTACATATCATTAACTATGGACTATCAATTATAGATTAGTGACTATATGGACTATAGGCTGCACATAGAAGATTATAGACTATGAACTATAGCTTGCAGACAATAGCTTGTGGACTATATTTTCCTCCTCAAGAGAGACCACCTCTCTCATAGGACCATATCTGTGTACATGTACATTTGGGTGGTCTTGTAGGAGGGTACACTATGCTGACTAGAGCCCTCTTGTGCTGAGGCAGTGGGGCCCTGCACCAAGCCAGCAAGTCAACCAAACCATCACCATTCAACCTTTTGTACTCTGCAAGGACTCTGTGTTTTGTCCTAATGGCCACAGATGACCTGTTATATGTAATACATGTATAAAGCTGCTTTACACACACACACATACATTTTGCCACCTGTCAGTCCTAACTAATACCTCTATACAAAGGTTTCTCACTTGGGAAACCATCCCGGTGGCTGTCCCATGAGTAGCCACATAAAGCAGGTGGTTTCTCAATGGAGGTCCAAAAACATGCAAAGATAGCAGGGACCTGGTCTTGACAGGGAGATGGTCTCTTACACCAGATTTGATATTAAAAAGCAGCTGACCCTGCGAGGCACCAGCAGCCTGCATTGCCAGGTGTGTGCCTTGTATGGTTTTCTACTTTTACATCTGTACATGTGACAGAGGACAATATGGTACGCTGTATATTCCAAAGGCAGCCCACCTTAAGCAAGCCGAACACAGTCTATATATGGTAACATAAGTCTATATTGGGCGCATGACAGAGACCTGAGTCCTGTTACCATGGCAATCAACGTATATATCACATCCGAGGATCTTATACAGCCTAACAACTATATAAATGTTGTAATTTTTCACAACATATTTTGCTTAGTATATCATAAAAATATCAGAGAAACTTATTTCCCCAATTCATCAACAAAAGCATATTCTACAAATTATTCAAAATTTCTTTATGCATTTGTTATGTGTAACTTGTTGCTTTTAACTCTATCAGTGCAAATTTTTGACTGAGTCAACAGCTTTCTTGGCAAGCATGCCCAGAAAAGCTGTTGACCTGGGATATTCTCTCTGAAACTATGGGCATACTGGTACTTGAATGAAAGGTCCTTTTATGAGCAATACAAATCTGGGATCCTTTTGATAATTCAGACTAGCCTGACTTAAGTAGATCGATTTTAGACATGATTGGCACTGAGAGAGTTAATCATTTTTTAATGTTATTATTATTGTTGTTGTTATTTTTATTATTATTCTGGTCAATATTTTCAATTGCAAATTGGCAAGATCCAGCTATGAATCACAATCACAATGAAGGTCCTTCTTTCTTTCGTGATCTCTGTGCAATGATACACCAGATTCATGGACACCACAGGAGCTAACAAAGTCCTTTTTTTCTTTCCTTCCAGACCAGTGGTATGCAAATATGTACTTGTGTATTGTTTGAATCTGACTCATCCATCAGGCAAAACAAGAAATCTGCCATCAACCCACTGAGATAAGATGATGTTGTTTGAGCCTTGATGCCAATGCCTGTCATTACATATGCATATCCATGTATAGGTCTGGGACCTTGCTTCTTAACTCAGCCCTAACTGGACACATTGTATAGGCACCTGGAACTCACTTAATCCACCTTAATTAAAACAGCCTTGCCTCAGGGAGTACCATATACCTTTTAGTTACCATCCAGGTTGTTTTATTTTTTATTTTATTTAAATATTTTTTTTATTATTATTTTTGCTATGTATATATATTATTGCATACTGGTTAAGTTAAACACAACAGGCTGAATACGCTATTCCGCATAGTGGACGCATTGTTTATGCCCCTGGTGTCTCCATCTGTAACAGGTAGATATCAGGGGGGAAGTTACCTGTAGCTCCACCTTCTGGTGACCTGCTCCATTAGAATAGTGGTTGAAAGTCTGTGTGACAGCCAGGCTGGGCACCAGCATTTATAGATCCAGGAATAGAGGAACACAGCGTACCTATTGATTATGCCACAATAACTGCTGGGCAGAGTGCTTATGGGAACAAAAATTTATACATTTCTCTCGCCAGATTACCAGATGCAGTGGTCCATCCTTTGTGAGACCATCCCTATGACAGGTCCAAAGGTGGTCACACACAGCAGGTGGCCTCTCAGTGGAGGTAAAATAACATGGGAGAGATAGGACCATTGTACTACCAAAAGTGGTCATCCAAACAAGGCAGTATCTTGTCAGAGGGGACTGTTGCCTTATGACCTTTTACTCCCAATAAAGTATGTTAAACAGCAAACCATTATTCTGCTAGGGGCACATCCTTTACAGCCACCCATCACCCCCCCCCACCCTACCAAAGCTGTGATTATCACTGTGACACGAACGAGAGAGAGGGAGGGAGGGAGGGAGAGCGGGAGGGAGGGAGAGAGAGAGAGAGAGAGAGAGAGAGAGAGAGAGAGAGAGAGAGAGAGAGAGAGAGAGAGAGAGAGAGAGAGAGAGAGAGAGAGAGAGAGAGAGAGAGAGAGAGAGAGAGAGAGAGAGAGAGAGAGAGAGAGAGAGAGAGAGAGAGAGAGAGAGAGAGAGAGAGAGAGAGAGAATAGTTTTGCTCATATCTGAATGAAAATTATCTTCATGACGAATTTGAGAGAGAGAGAGAAGAGTTTTGCTGGTATCTGAATGAAAAATATCTTCATGAGGAATTTGAATCTTTTAACCATGATATGTTTAACAGTCTTGAGAAAATGACTATAGCCGTGATAACCACTTTAAGGGTTTCAGTCCCTGGAACAAAGGCACCCTACAGTCACTGTGACTGTGCAACAATGACAAGATACTTGGTTGGTCAGGGAGAGGTCACAGGGGGTGCCAAGTCAGGTAACTCGCACAACCAACCATGCAACTTTTTTTTTTACAGGTTTGGGGCATGCCCCATACTTTTTCCCTCCTTCAACCACATTGCGATGATGTCATATGATGATGGTTTCAAAAAATATGCATAGGGCATCAGATGTTCAGAACAGAGTTTGTAATTTAATCATAAGCACTGTTTAAAGTAGACCTATGTTTCACCAAAGACAACAAAATATGCTCAAGTTTCTTGGCAATGCAAACATTATGCCCAGAGAAAAAGTTTTTGGCGATGTTTAACTACTGTGATTCATAACCTCCCCAAGTAAAACTTTAATTTGAAGTATAACCTATTTTCACACTGTGAAAATGTTGATGAAAGCAGTCTGTTTGGTCATTTTCAACATATTTCAGCTAAATAATTCCTTTTACGTACCATAGGGTATAATTCCATGATCAGCTTTTTAACTCATTCCATACCAGTCCCTGATTTTTCAGTATATTTACCTGGCTTTAAGATGACAATTGCACGCATATTTAAATTCTTCATGAAAAGAGCTTTCATTAAGTACCAACATGCCTAGCTATAGTCTTAAGTCAGTGGTTCTAGCACTGCCTGGCACTTCATGCTGCAGTTGCCACAAAGGCAGCTGCAGCATGACTTGTGCATTTAATGAGATAAAGTGCAAGTTTAAATTTTACTAGTTGTAGGGAATGCAGAAATATTTTGATACTATTCACTCAGGTCAGTTCTAATTGAGCTTACACTCAAAGTTTGACACGAATTTGTAATTGTTGTGAACATAATTTTGCCACTACACCAACTCAACAAATGTCAAATCCATACATACATCAAGAAACTACCCCATATCTTCCAGGCTTTTGCCCTTGTTTATTTTTAAATATATTTTACTTTATTCTACCTCCTTTATGTGAATAATGACAGGAAAATTAAAGTGTGCTCTCCCAAAGTTGCCAGCCCAACAGCCTTGCAGGTCCCATTTTTTTCCTTCTTTTCTTTCTTTTCTTTTTTTTTTTTTGTGATGGCCCAATCCTGTACCCCAGTGAACAGCAGATGGAAGCCCAAAATATGGCAAATATTCTTATTGTCGAAGTTTTTGCATACCAGGCAGTAAATTGAAGTTTTGATTTCACTATTTGGAAATGGTCCCCATTAAACCTAAATCTATGTAAAAAATATCATTTCATTATGTTTTTCCTCACTGTTTTATCTCATGATAGTCAAAAATAAAAATTCAGTGAATGTTAAGTGAATTTACAGCAACTAAACATTAACTTAAAAATTCAAATCAGAAACTTCCTTCCACTCCCCCCCCCCCAAAAAGGCCAAACTGGGAAGAAGCACTTGTGTGGAAGAAGATACAACCACCCACTTATCACCCCCATGTTTGTCACAGAGTACTGTCACCTACACACCCACGTACATTTTTATTTCAAGTTCTGGCATTGACAAGCCTCTGAAATTAGGATGACAAATTTCCAGTCCTCAATTGACATGCATTGTGTCCTCAGCTGGCTGTAAAATCGAAGGGTTACCCCTTATTATAAAACTCCACTTCTGTTGTCGAGGATCATGAACTTTCACATCTCTGAGACAGGTTAAGGAGGTCCCAATACACTGCAATAGAATCAGAATCTTCCAAAGTAACAGCCAGTAGGAACTGCAAAATGTGTGTAGGCTTCCAGTTAGCTGGTGTGGAAAATAAAATGTCCCTGCATGCCAATGCAGAAATATACCCTCTTAACCCCCCCCCCCCCCCCCCAACAATTCCTTTAATACTGAATTCTGGGGTGACAATATTGAAAATACAGCCAAAAATAAGGTCTAAAAAGTGTTCCTATATAAAAGACATACAGAAAGGGAAAACACGTCTCAGGAATTTTCACACAATTTTGGGCTATCACAGGCAAAAGTTATTTATTTCTTATGCAATGTACAGCAACTTCCTTGATACGCATATCCCACTGATATAGGTGGTTCAAGCGGAACATGTCTACCATTGACAGTGATGCCCCCCCCCCCTCCCGCCAAGAATAGATTACTATGTCTCTGATTAACATTCTTGCCCATTTAGTACCCTGGGCTTCCTTTAGCTGATTAAATAATAATAATAATAATAATAATAATAATAATAATAATAATAATTATTATTATTATTATTGTTATCATTATACAAAAATAGAAAAGGAAATCCAATGGACTTGTGTGCCAGTTAACACACATTTATGCCATCGTTCTAATTGAAAATGGCTGCAATTTTCACAACTCTGCCTCCACTGTGGCTGCTCTACTTTGGGTATGTATGCTTGTGGGCTGTTTCCTGGTTTTTTTCACAGTCACCTTTTAGGCGTACAGAGAATGTTGAATGTCCTCAGTGACTGTCTGGGGGAGGGCTACATACAAGGCTTTGGTTTGGCAACAGATACAGACACTGCAAACAGATTATAAAACCCAGATCCCACCACTCTCTGGTTCCCAGGCCTGCCACTAAATGTATAATACTGGATCCCAGGCCTGCCAGCCCACATAACCAAGCCCTGGCACCGCCCCAGGGACACTTCTCCATGGCAAGTGATACCTCAGTCTGTGCTTTATTTGGACCCAGCTGACCATTGCCAGACAGGCTGGCTGCTATATCCCCCTGGGGAGAGGATTAAGTTACAAGCTGCCCCCACCATGCCAGGCAAGGTGCCCTTACATGGCAAGCAGGGGACCAGGGGGATCAGGGGGTGTCATTAACGCACATCCCAAATTATCTGCCCACATTCTCCACAAACATTTTGTAAGATTTGCCCATTTTGCCTATTCACATAAATCAAACAAATTATTTTTCACATTATTTATCAGTTCTTTAAGCAACACCCCCCCCAAAAAAAAAAAAAAGAAAAGAAAAAACCCCATAAATTATGGATTATATGATGACCCTTTTCCCCCCTTGACTGCCAGTTCTGCAAGGGGCATCTGGCTGGGCTCTGGTGGATAGGGCCAGGAGGTGTGGCCTGGTCCATATCTCACATAGGGACAAACCACAAGGCTGGCCAGCTTGACCCAGGATACCCCGGCACAGGGGGCGTGAGGGGGCACAGGGGCACCCAATTACACATCACTGACAAAATAAAAGTTTCCTGATGAAAATTCACAAGCCCAGTCAGAAAAATAATCCATCTGAACCACAAAGTCATTATTTGCCAAAATCATTAGTACAATAAAGTAATCCACTGATGACACAGATGATCTTTCAAAGTTCGCCACATGCAAGTCTGAACAGTGATACTCTCCATACTAGATGGTAGATATTACTGGCCACCAGAAAGGCTGGACTAAATGACAACATCTACATTTGTGTCCAGAAACAAACATAACTAGAAAAGTAGATTTGCTTGAAAGGAAATCTGTCTGTCTGCCTCCAAAACTTGCATAAATTTAAATGCTATAAATTTTGCTTATTGGTTTATTAGCGGTACCTTCAGCACAAACCTATGAATTTATTTAGAAATAACACCTCTACCTACAATAGCTTTTAAGATAAGATATTCAACATTTGAACTTTTTATTAAAAAGGCCCTAATGAGCATAAATTAAAACTTTTGTTTGTGGTTCATAGCATGTGCCTACAACACAGACCTATAAATTGAAGTTGGAATGGCATCTGTACCTGTAATAGTCCATTATGAAGATACTCACCATTTAAGTTATAAAAGGGCCCCTAATTAGCATAAATTAAAATTCAGCAACTCTTATTTGTGTTTAATTGGATGCATCTACAGCACACATCTACAAATTGAGGTTGGAATGGCACCTCTACCTATAACAGTTTTAAAGTATTTAAACTTTTCAAGTGGCCCAAATTAGCAAAAATACAATTCTACAACTTTCGATTGTGTTCAATTGATGCACCTACAGCACAAACCTATGAATTACAATTGGAACGACACCTTTACATATAATAATTTTGAAGATACTCGAGATCAAAATTTTGAAATGTCCCTAATTTGCATAATTTTAAATGCAGTCAACCTTCTGTAAAATTACAGAACTTCATGTATGGATCTATGATCACGCAATGTTTGGAGTTGACCGGAGGGAGGGAGGGAGGGAGGGAGGGAGGGAGGGAGGGAGGGAGGGAGGGAGGGAGAGAGAGAGAGAGAGAGAGAGAGAGAGAGAGAGAGAGAGAGAGAGAGAGAGAGAGAGAGAGAGAGAGATTTTTGCCAGTCTCTGATCATTTCTCCTTCTTTGCCTTTACATTACACCAGGCTTTTGCTGGATTTGTTATCTGGACACCAGGTGTCACCCATGGACAAAATGTTGAACTCTGGAGCTAAAAAAAAAAAAAAAAAAAAAAATCACCCAAAAATTAATTTTTTGCTGCAGCTTGGGTTCTCTAACATTATGTACACGTTATTCACATACACACATCACAGTGTGGGAGTAACAAATTACACATAAAATTATTTTGTCTGGGAAAGTTGTACTGTTTGAGCTGGTGATCAATACTCTACATTCCCCTTCTTACAGCCCTAGGTTTCCAAAATAATCCAGATACTGGAAAAAGCTCAACTTTGTGGCTCAGGAAACCTAAGTGCCCCTTGCCCAGGCACATCCTGTTTTTGTCCTTGGCACGTAAAGGGTTAACCGTCATGTCAGACATCCCTATCCTTGTGCCACTGGGACTGACAGGTGTAGTGCACTGTAATCAAGCCCCAGAGGTGGCGGCTTCCATTCCATCCTTCCAGTCGGACCTTGTAGCAGCGGTATGAACCGACATCAGGCTTGCGGACAGCAGGCACTGCCCACCTCCTGGCTGGCAGCAATGGTGGGTACCAGGCAGCACCACGTAACATACATGACCCGCTGACTGGGAAAATTTGGGGGACATCAAAGAGGATGGAAGGGTCCCCCCAAGAAGTCTGGGCCAAGTAGTATGGGGAGGGGCTCTGTGCACTGGTGATGCCGCCCTGTGACTCTGCCAGCAGGCTCCATCACATCTGGTTATGTTCACACAACTCAGCACTAAGCCATGTCTAGTCTCTGTTTTTCTCCACTCCCGGGCCTCCAAACACCTCCTGTTGCCAGAAGTCCCACCTTTACAAGCAACCTTTTTTAACCTATCCTATAAATTTACATTTTTTTACCAGATAAACTAGTTCTGGCTGACAACACTTCTGACATGTAAAACTCCATCAGGGCATTTAAAAAGCTCACATTGAGCTGCAGGTCTGTCCCGGCTGCCAGACTAAGCTTATACTCACCCTCATGCACTTGCTTTTTTCCTCCACAGTGAGACCGTTCTGCAAACATGTGCTATAAACACCCTTCCCAAATCCAGGCTCCCAGTCCTCTTTTTGCAGATGCCCTGGAACTCTGCACCCAATTTTTTTGTAATTTATTGAAATACCAGTCTGGACAAAAGACTGGCTTGATTCTGTGAGGATAAAAGTTGATGACAAATCCCAACTGAATTTTAGTGATAGTCTAGCTACCTAGATTTTTCCTAACCCAGACAGTAAATGTCCAACCATTCCTTGCAATATCTGAAGCAAAACTGACCATCATTGCAAAAATGAAAGACTTCTGTTGACACAAGGCATGTGGGCACTCTAAAGTTCCTGCTATGATGAACACTGTTCGTTTCTTTATTTGTATGTGTATACATTTTTGGAGTGTTGTTTTTTTTCTTCTTTTTTCTGCTCTTTTTTTTTCATTTTACTGGAATTTTAAATTTTGGGGGGTTTTTTTTGGTATTCTTCCTACTTAATCTAGGTTAAAATACATTTTCATTGTGTCTTTATTGTTGTGGTTTTGTTCCATCCATGCAGTGCATGACAATAAAAGCAGCATAAAAACCTGAGCCAAGTCAGTAAATGTCAGCAAATACACATGGATATCAGAAAGGTGAAGCCTCGATTTACTCAACATAAAATCATCAAATTCCAGTCAAACGTTGAGGACTACCACCCACCACTAGGTTGAAAAAGGCAACAAAAGGTCAATGACTGGTTTCATGATGCTCATGGTTGTAAGAATCCATCAAAGACACACAACTACAGAATCTTTATTTTGAATTAACCTTTTTCTCCTTGACTGACACTGACATGGGTTGGGTGCTTAAGTTGTTGACCTGGGGCACATAATCTTAACATGTTGAGTATGTATTCAGTTCTTATTGTCTGTGTGCTAACACAGACATATGTTTTTTTCATGAATTCTGTATTTCATTCCTGCCATGGTGACTGACATAGTAGTTCAGGTTGTTGAATGTGAATGTTGAATGTTTATTGCCACATATCATAACAATATATTGAAATAAAAAATAAATACAAATTTGTCATATTACAAAATCATTAGTACACATATAAGTAATTTAACATATATTCTGTGGCAGGGACATAAGAAACCTTTACAGGCTTATGGGTCCCTACTACTATAAAGTCTATAAAATTAGTTCTGCAAAAACAGTATAAAAAGTAGGTGTGCACCTGGTTTGGAATATTCATGATGTTCATAATTTTGAAAGTTAGGGGTAATTAAAATTCTAAAGTCTCAATATCTTTAAACTGTTACAGATTGACACAAAATTCTGAGTTGTACACATATATTTGTGATACCTGCCAATGCCAGTTAACGAAAGTTGTAGAATCTTAATTTGTGCTAAATTGGGGCATTGAAAATGTTAAAAGTTGATCCAAAGCTATTTTAGACACAGGTACCATTTCGACTTTAATTTAGAGGTTTGTGACATAGCTGTATCAATGAATCATGAACCAAAGTTGTAGGAATTTAATTTATGTACATACACAAAATTTACATCTTGCCTAGTTTAAAAACAATATGTATTATAAACAGGTGTCACTCCAACTTCAATTTACAGATCTGTGACATATCCCCATCCAATGAACCATGAACCAAAGTTGTAGTATTTTAATTTATGAAGCTTAGGTTAATACACAAAATTTAACTCTTGACTACAGTAGTCCCTCTTTGAGCGACCACCCCTAGAGCAGACCAAAAAGTGGTCATATAATACAGTAGGTCGCTCATTGGAGGAACCTCACATGCACGACCTCACCAGCTCAAATCCTGGGCGGCTTTTCCCTAGTGGTAGCGAGGTATGCAAATTTCTGCCACAACCAGTTCATCATGATCGATTACATATGCTTTGAAAAGAAATCATCATTTATTGAATTTAACAATTACAACCTTTAAAATCTTTATTTCAATGAAGAACTCTTGTCTGGGTGCTGAAAGATGAGTGTCGCGACTTGAAAATATTTGCTAGTCATGAGTTTTTGTCTTTTTCCCATTACGCTCAATGGGTCTGTTGCATCAACCAGTACGGAGCCTTCGCTTGTGAAATAATGAGCTTTAACTGTCGCAAAATTGTTTTGACGGCATAACTCACTGTCTTAACTTTATTCTACACGTCCAGTGGAGCCTAACTGACTGTAATTCACAAGTTATGGATCAAAATAAGACCCGGCATTTTCCCACAGCCTCCCCATGTGTTTTGGGCACCATGTTTACCTCGATCTGAACTGTGGGAAAAATGGATCGACCCACATTCTCAATGTCAGTCGCTCAGTCATGCAGGCAAGCACATGTTTGATCGGGGTTTTAATATGGAGAAGGTTATCATCATTCATTTTATAGCATATATAGCATATACTATGATAAAACATCGTTTAATTAGAAATGAGAACACTAAATAATATTTCTGTGGCTCTGCGCTTATCTGCCACAGTTAGATTAAGTTTCGCATGCAAAAAAAGCGATGATCACATGGGTTGTCGATCTTTGGAAAACGACCAAGATTGTTCTGGACATTTCCAGAGAGTGTCGGCAACTGTCGTCATGCGTTTGGATTTGAAGCATTTCAAGATGGATGATGTGTTCTATCATGAGTGTGAGCCATCAAGTTCCCATCACAAGTAAATTTCTGCTGATCATTATGAAGTTTAGTTCAGAAAACAATCCATAATATCCCAGCATACAGAGAAAGAAATATAGTGGTCGACGCCATCTTAGATCTGCTATGGAGAGGCTCGATATATGCAGAGTATGCCACATTCACTGCCATTGTGAAAATGTAAATGAATGGAAAGATCCTACGCTCGTGAGAATTTGAAAAGGTTTATTATCTTTAAAACAATCAAAGGTAGAGATACTATGCTACCTTTAATTCATAGGCAAATCCATCAAACCACGACCAAAAGTGGTACAATTATAATTTATGCAAATAAGGGGCACTTGAAAAGTTTGAATGTTAAATATATTCAAAACTATCAAAGGCAGAGGTGCCATTCAAACTTTAATTGATGGACCACAAACAAAAGTTGTACAATTTTAATTTATGCCAATCAGGGACACTTGAACAAGTTAAATGAGGTACAGGTGTCTATTATTTTCAAATTCTTAGGTCTGTGTCACAGTAACATCCAATTAAACTTGGAAAGCACACAGACAGATTTGTATTTGAATCAAAAACTTCTTTTCTAGTCCAAGTTGTTTTTGATTATGGTTGCAATTAGTAAAAGAAACAAAAACAATGAAGGAGTAGGTGATACTAACAAACACTAAAACATTCTGTTTTGGCCAGTTTAATGACGAAAGGTGTTCAAGTGGAAGGGGAAAGGGTATGAATGGGGAATACAAGTACACTATAATCAATGTAATGTCAGGCTACTTTGTTGAAGGTTGGAGGGAAAGGTAGCCTCATAGCAGGGCAAATACACCTCCAACCTCCCTGTTTTGAAAACTTTGTGAGAAACTATTGACTCTCCCTGCTAGCTGGGTACATAATCCTGAGACACCTCCTCTATAACCAGCATGAGAATATCTTGCATAAAAACATGCAATTTACAGCATGCATTCAGATGGCCAGACAACATGCACAATTTTCTTTTTCTTTTTTTTTCAAAGGAGAAAAAGATTGACCTAAATGACACTGTGTTTATCGTAACTGCTGTAAATGTATTTTTGTCTAAAATAATCCACGTGGAGAGTGCCATGGCAACAGAAAGTTCTGTTTCTACTTTTTCAGCCCAGAGGTGCCTGGATGCCCCAGGTGTCTGTCTGTGTACAAAATCCGAGGCTTGTTCAGAAGGCAAATATCATCTGCTTTGATATGTTCAACGTAAAATTGTCCCCTACACAAAGGCTCGTTAATTGATATGAGTACCTGCACACAGATATCAGATAAGGCTTACTCAACCCTGCGGTTTTTCTGTGCACTCTGGGTGAACCTACCTTTCGGCATGATTAATTATCATCGATAGGGAACAACTTTCCTTGTTAATATCTTTGTGCTATTTAAAGAGCCCTGAGTGAAGGTACGGAAGATAAGTTTCCTTTTGCCCACAAACAGAACAAGTGAACTCATTATGTCTTATCCAGATTAACCTGACAGTCTACATATAGACCGGACCTACCTCAAGTCTGACAAAATGAACCTGAGATCACAGGTGTTGGCTTTGTCAACTGGCATGCACTTCATCACACATGAAATAAATGGGTATGACAATTTTCATCCTAATCTTTTTTTTTTTCCATTTCCTTCAATATTGATGGAATTGAAATCCAATACATATGTCAATGACTGAGTCATTGATTAGCAGGCAAATGTAGAATATGAGTGTGCAAACATGTAGTACATACTCTGGGCTAACCACAACACAGGCCCAATCTGACCCACCAGTGCATCTTTACTGGTAAAGACTGTCTTACTTGCCTGCTCAACAGAGAGTTAAACCCTGAGGTTCTTTGACTTCAGAAACTGTCAGGTCTAAACTACGATACCTGTCAACACCCGTTGACAAGGAATTGGGAGCTGTTTTGCTTCCACGAAGCAGATTTTTAATTTAACAAAGAATAACTTTTGAGAAACAAATATATTTTTGGGAGGGGTAGGGGGGTGGTGGTGGTGAGGATTGGCCAAATGGTCTCCGGAAAATCCAAAACCAAAGGCCAAACAGTGGGCAACTGCTACCCAATGGGGGTGGGGAGTTAAGAAATACTGGCAACCCAGACTGCTAATCATTATCATGGGGCCTGTTTTGTGGTTAAAAAGTGGGTACTAAAATCCATTTTGGACAAATATGAGACTTGTCATGATGAAAATATATTTTGACCTGTCAACTGTTGCACAACCTTTCACATGTTACTGTTATGTCTGTATGTCAACAGACATTTTGTTTTTCCAAGAATTCTTTCTTCTTTCATTATTTATACCCAAAATTTTTAGAATTATTCTTTTTTGATGTGTATGACCTATAAACCCAACATACAACATGATGATAGGATTGAAAATGTCAAACCAGTCTGCAACAGGTATCAAAATGTGGAAATGGGACAAAGAGCAAAACAAAATGAAAGGGGTTGAGAAAAGGGCAGGGAGAAAAATGAAAGGCAGGCTAAAGCTCTCCTCATTTGTAAGCTACAGAGAACTTCTCTAATAGCACCCCAAGGGCAGGTCTAAAGGTGGTCACACAGAACAAGTGGTCCCTCAATGACTGTCAAATCACTGACACATGACAAACACTGAGTGAGGGATCTGACAATGGGTCCGTCTCTCCTTGAAGTAGTCTTTAAAATGAGAGGACTGCACCTCAAGCAATCTATACATGATAACTCATCAAAGTTGCACAAATGTACATGTATTACTCCTTTTAAGCACCATTGTCTGTTTAAACACCCACCATTTTACTGGAACAAAAGTTCTAAAATACTGGAAAATTTAAATATATTTCATGGTAATTTACCTGTTGATACAGTTAAAATGTTCCAAATTTAGGTCAACAATTGGAGTTCACTTTTGGTAAATTTCCCAAGTGCCCCAGGCCCTTAAAAGGATAATATGGTATTATCCATATTTGTAGAACAGGCAGACAGGCAAAACACTGGGGGGGGGGGGGGGGAAGGAGGGAGGGGTACATCACAAATATGTACCACTGCAACACTACAATCCGTTTCTGTTTGCTGCACGTTGCTTTCATATATTACCATGTAACATTCAGAATGGCAGAAAAACCTTATACCATATTCATCTGAATAACCACACTCTCTAATAAGTATGCATCCCCATTTGTTTCAAAGAAAGAACCCCCAAAGTATTTCACAGTTTTCAAATGAGTGGTAGAATTTATTGTTACACTTGGGTTCTACACTTTTTTTAGCTTTTGTGGATGAAATTTTATATAGGGCAGTGTGTGCTGATTAAGATGAATACAGTCAAAAATTGCATCCCATTTGTGCACGTAATTAACTCTTTCAGTACCAAAAGCGACTGAAGTCAACCTACTAAAACAGAACTGGCCTGAATTATAATAATGATGCTAGATTCATGTTTCTTGTAAAAGACCTTTCACTCAAGTACCAGCATACCTGTAGTTATATAGAATGTAAGAGTCCAGGTTAACAGCTTTCTCTGGTGTGCTTTGGGTCCATTGTGCCCAAAGTTCACCAATGAAAACTTGTTGATTCAGTCCAAAATATGGCACTCTTGGCACTGAAAGGGTTAAGACAAAATTCGTACCATTCTCAAACATCACTTTACACACCAGAAAAAAACTTTTATGAAAGGAGGAAAAGTCACATTCCTGTATTCATGACT
Source organism: Hermodice carunculata (assembly GCA_964020975.1). Lineage (NCBI taxonomy): Eukaryota > Metazoa > Annelida > Polychaeta > Eunicida > Amphinomidae > Hermodice > Hermodice carunculata. The sequence goes on from OZ026627.1 coordinate 53,720,418, forward strand.
TGACGTCAGTCAAACTTATATAATTCACCAAGTAGAGTGAGGTGAAACATAGTGTTCAAAATCTAATTCCCTGACAGTTGAGAGCACTGCATCGTTGATCTGTTTCAATAGTGCGGCTGTGCTATGATAAGATGTGTTACTAACAGTGATAATATGGTAAATTATGAACTAATAACATGGCTACAGTGACACCCACATAACAAGGCCACATGTCTGTCACTTACACTTCCATGTGCTGGCAGGGTTTTCAATACAGGTATGGGTTCGATGCAAATTAGTCATCAAGTAACAAATTAAAAGCCAGCGCATGAAACAGGTGATCAGTGCTGAATATGGTGTGACATTAAGTTATTGGTGACCACGGTGTGGGGACATTGTATCAAGCTATGCTCACACACCCAGGGAGACCCCTAGTTTGCGCTATTGCAGGGCTCCACCCAGGGAGAACCCTAGCTTGTGTTGACGCAGGCCCCAGGGCTGCTAGGCAACCGGTGAAACAGCCCCACCCAGACCCGGCCTGACACCCACACGGTCCACCAACATCATGTGCTCTCTTCCATCAACCTGACTCCAGCACCAAATGACACATGATCACACATGTACACCACCCAAACAGAAAGCCAGCTATGTCAGCCAGGAAAAAAAAGGGCCATTCTGGTGCCTGATTAACTGGCATCTGTTGTCTTGTCTTAATTGGCCTTAGCATGACATCTTTCCAGACATTAACTAAGCAACTGTCATGCCTTTCTGGTGATCTCTAGATTAAATATCAAAAAAAGAAACAATTTCCTGTTGTCAGTACTGTGGGTTTTTTAAACCATGTAAAAAAATACAATAAAATAAAAAAATTATGACAAACTGTTGCCTGAGGTCATCTGGTGGTTCAGGGGTTAATGACTGAAGCTTAAGTTACTTGTAAATGATCACGATCCCCTGTATGGGAAGAGATGGGCTACATATGATCCAGGAATAGGTGGTGGATCTGTATGAATGAAATACTGGCACCACGCACTCACCTTGTGAGGATTTACACAAGTCGCCAGCTGACACTGATACTAATTTGTAGAGTTGTAAAAAATATTTTCTCCCCAGACGAAACTTGTTTTCCCATATTAATGACTGAACCATATAAATTAGTCAACTTCTGCAGTTCAAACAGTTAATAATTATACCTATTTGAATAGCAGCACCCAATATTAAAGAAAACAGCTGTTGACCACATGATTTATTTTCCCAGCCTGTACTCAGGGTCTACTCTGTCAAGTTTTACTGACCTTCTTTCCAAATACCCTATACTGCTATCCAATATTTTTTACAGCCCAAAACCTGTATTAGCTCCCAGAAAAAACAATTGGGAATTTATTTATCTTGATATAAAACTACTTGCTCTGGTATGAATTTTACCTCTCCTTGTTCGGAAGTTGTCTTTATACAAAATTTACTTGTACTGGAATGAACTTTACCCATGCCAGCAATCACTCTGATCTGTTTTGTAGAATATATTTGTACACTCTGTTCTTGTTAACTTGAGAAAATGTAAAGAATTTATCAAATGTTACAAAACTAATTCTACACACCCAATATAAAGCAACCTGCAGTATCTTCTGTTATGATACAGTGTAGAAGTAACCATTTGACCTTCTCTTATTTCTCTCCTTGCCTGGAAAGCAATATCACTCCCACAATAGTCCATTCAAACACACTTCTTCATTTGGCACCTTACTGCGATGTCTATGAACTCTACAACCATTATATTCTTTATTATCTAGTTAATCTCCACACCAACAACGGAAAATTAGTAAGCACAACAATCTTCAAACTGAGGAAAGACAGCTTTTCCTCTCTGATCAATAACTGCATTTCCGATTTCAGAATACATGTAGTACTGTTACATATTTGACTCATCCCACCCAGAAGTGGTGTAAGCCATCATCATAGAATGCGTTACAGGATTCATTCCATCCATGAGTGGTACAAGTTTTGAACATACAATGCCTCTGTTACATGAAAGACCCTTTAATTTATTTGGGCTGATACAGCCTATGTAAAAATTTTACAGAGGAACGTGTGCAATATAGACAATAGTAATTCCATATGTATACAGGTTAGACAGGGACAGGTTAGCTTATGGAGAGTAAAGAGTTCGAACTGCGGAATAGGATATTGACTACTAGGAAGTGGTTCTGGGCAAAAAGACACAAATACAATGATTCATTCCATCCACAAGTGGTGCAAGTTTTGATCATAGAATGTCTATTTTAAATGATTCATTCTATCCACGAGTGACACAAGTTTTGATCATAGAATGTCTATTTTAAATGATTCATTCTATCCACGAGTGACACAAGTTTTGATCATAGAATGTCTCTGTTACATGATTCATTCTATCCACAAGTGGTACAAGTTTTGATCATAGAATGTCTCCATTACATGAATCATTCCATCCACAAGTGGTACAAGTTTTGATCATAGAATGTCTCCATTACATAATTCATTCCATCCACAAGTGGTACAAGTTTTGATCATAGAATGTCTCCATTACATGAATCATTCCATCCACAAGTGGTACAAGTTTTGATCATAGAATGTCTCCATTACATAATTCATTCCATCCACAAGTGGTACAAGTTTTGATCATAGAATGTCTCCATTACATAATTCATTCCATCCACAAGTGGTACAAGTTTTGATCATAAAATGTCTCTCTTACATGATTCATGTGTAATTTCAGTGCCCATAAACAGCTAAATGTATTTTAGAGATTTATACTTTATTAGTGTATATTGAGCATAAAATAAAGAGTGATACAATATAATTATGGGCATTATAAACCAAGCCCAATAACAAAAAAGGAAATCCACAACACTGCACCAATACATATATAAATGATGCTGTAGTAACAAACTGAAGAGGTAATATTAACTCTTTCAGTGCCAACCACATCTTAACTCGATCGACTTGCTTCAAACTAGTAAGAATTATCATTAGGATCTCAGATTCTTATTTCTCGTAAAAAGACCTTTCATTCAAGTACCAGCACGCCTGTAGCTCCAGAGAGAATACCCCAGGTCAACAGCTTTTCTTAATGCGCATTGGGCGCATTAGTATACATGTACCAATCAGAAAGACCAGTGGGCCTGCTAATTATAAAGGAGTGGTCTCTAGCAGAGGGACCGTTATGTATCATTGAGTCAACATGTTTTTCACTGTACATCCCCACAGAGGCATTTCACTGTGTTGTGTAACTAACCTGACCCCTGAACAATGACGCAGCCTGCAACCAAACTTTAAACTCAAGGGTGGGAGCTGCCTGCCCCATCATATCTTTATTGATGCAAAAACTCCAGATTAAAAAGTATGTCAAGTCAGACTTATATCACTTACATGTACAAACAAGAAAACTTGCTGTTTCCCAAAAAAAAAAGAGGCAACTGCCTCTTTCTCTCTACCTCAGTCCTATGTAGGTTTAACTGTGCCAGACTTGCCATTCCCCCATATAATTGTTGTTGCTTAAGGTTCAGTTTTTGCATAAAATTCCAGAACTTTACTTATTTTGTTCCCCTATATCTTGCTACCATTCAACTACAGTACCAATCCAGGGCATGGGACATGAGTTTCATTCCGGTTTGCATTATCGCATCACCTTGTGGAAAGCAGGCACAATAAATAACACAGATTTACATTTACATAAACAGCAGTACACACAATTGCTGCCAGTAAGGTGGGACAGATCTAGGCCTTCAAATTTGTAGCCAAATTGAGAAATACAGTAATCACTACAGACTTCGACCCGACTCTTATCTAGTTCATGTCAGAATATATTAGCCATTTATGAATGTTTTTAGCCAAATGAGTGAAACATAAGCATTTGGCTAATTGGCTAATGACACCAGCGGTCTCATGCATGGTAGAGTCCATGCATCAGCTGGGACGTGCACATTTTGACCAAGAGGGGTCACACCATAACTCCAGACTCATTCTCGGTCGCAAAATTACAATAACTTCTCCAGTAGCATTTTCTACAAATGTCACCAAACTTGTTTTCATATTACAAAAACAAATTGTAATATTAATTTTTGCTGGATATGTTTACTTAGGATTGACTCTAGCAAACACTGGTAGAGCCAGTGCATTGTACCCATTTGTTTACACTTCCAGCTATCTGTTTAGCTGACAGTGATGCCACAGCAATTCAAAACCATTTATTTTTGCCAACTACTTCAACATAAATTCTACTCCACTTATTTTTACTCAATAAAGTAGTCATACATGGATTCTGCATGGCTACTGACAGAGAAAATAACGGTTGCTTTGGACAACTGCTGTATCTTTCCTGCTGGTACATGCGCACTGCAGACACATATAAAAAGTTGCACTAATAAAATGTTTAAAGTAAGTAGGCTTTGATTAAAGAAAAAAAATGCGCCATTGTATGTGAAAGTGAAAGTGGCCACGTAGCAGCATTGCTCAAGCTGCCAAAGTTACCAACACTTCGTTTGCATCGTCAATGAAAATCAAATCTGTGACTGCTCACAAGGCAAGACCTTAGCAACCATTTTTTTCCCTCAATTCACATTAACAGCTTTCAAAAGTTTTTACCAGTGTGTCCTAAATCTTTTTTTCTTCCATGACCAACTTGTATCAATCAAGTGTTTAAATTTGTTGACTGATCACTTTTTCATCAGATGTTTTTGCATAACTGAGATGAGCTTGTACTAAATGTAGGGCAAAACACAACCCTGAAAAAGTGTCCTTAATACGGGGCCAAACAAAACAGTCAGAAAAAAGTTGACATCAGCTTCCAGAGGACGAGGCCTTTGGGAAAAACAGGTAGTTTCCATATAGACCAATTCTTGTGTCCTTTTTTTTCCTCGTTTTTTAAAAAGCTGAACTGATAAGGCTTCGCTGTTGCGTGCCACGTTAGTGTCTTCCTTATGCCTCCTTTGGGGGGGGGGGGAGGGGGGGGGAGTTGAGGTTACTGAGGGAAATTATAAACGGCAGCATTCCTATATGCCAATAATGCAAAGCTAGCTGCATATGGCATAATCATGCCTGAGGAAAAAAAAAAACACTTTCTCTTGGGTTCACTTACACTTCTAGTAACTGTAAGAGTTCAAAAGATAAACATTATAACCTACATTTACAAAGTGACACTATAGCCTTATTTTTGGCACATTGTATTTCACATACGTACAGATAAAGAACTCCTGAAAATATTTTTGATGCTATTTACGCTGTTTACTGAAGGTATCGTTTGATGTTTAAAAAAAATAACATAGATATTTTTAAACTTTGAAAGAGAAGGATATGGTAGATCCTGTTACAGTAGTTGCTGTCATAATAGACCCCTGCCATCAGAGACCGTTATGAGAGACCACCTTCCCATGAGACATCGCTTCAGAATTTCCTCTACTTCCCATATTAATCCACATGCCAGGAGACCACCTGTTTTTGAAGACCACTTTATTGTTGCAGTAGGGGTGGTCTCAGGTGACAGGTGCCACTGTATCTACACTCAATGGACTCTTTCCAGCCCTGGTAAGTATTTTTTTCACTGGTAGAACATTTTCATGGTTTTGTTAAATGTTGACAGCAAAAGGAAACCATGCTTTATTAGTCAAATAAAATGTACTTATAATCATTTCCTTTCAAACATTCTCTAACTTCATATAAACGTTCAAAATCCACAGCAATAAGGTTTAACTATTTCCTGACAAAGCTCCTGAAGAACACCTATGTGTCAGACATCACCTACTTCCGTGATCAATCAAAAATCTTGTTCACTAACAATATTTTGAATGGGCTGGCATTAGAAAATTTACCGTTTTAGTCAGTCTGGCCAACTTAGCTGAAAACTTATTAGCCAGACTAAGCCAAATTAAATTTTGGAGGTACTATTTGGGGCTAGCTCTAAGAATTTCATTGCATGAGCCATTTTTTGCTAAAAAGTCGAGAACATTTTATTTGCTAAAAAGGACCAGATTTAGGTACATGTATAATGATCATTTTGTGTAATAAATTGTGAACTTGTAGCCACATTTTACATGTGTACAATCTTAATTTATATGTGCAACATCCTTTAGCCAGTTTGGCTAACTGAAGACAAAAACTATTAGCCCATTCACACCTTTTTAGCCGGTGGCTAACTGGCTAATACTTAGCGCTAGCCCAGTTGTAGATAAGATCTATGACAATAACATACCTAAAGTCAACGGCAGTCCCTGGTCTAGGTTTGGTGCATAGCCACCAGCTGGCACCATGGTGATTCCCTGTGTCTTACTGCAACCCTTTCCCCTTTAGACTGACCAAAAATGGCTAGTGGTCAACTGCTTGCACCAATGTACTAGGCAAGTCAGGTCAAAGAACGTTTAGACTTGGAATAGCTTAAATGATAAGGTTAAAGAAGCACCATCCCTGACAGTTTTTAAATCTGTATACTGCAAAACGTACCATGTGTAATGATTTGACGTCTTTTACAACCTGCATTATGATCGTAAATTTGCCATTACATTAAGAAAATGTTCAAACATCATTGACGTTTCATCATGAAATCACAATCTTTTAGTTACTTTTAGTAATGACCTTTTCATACTTTTTAATTTACCTATTGTTCATGTATTTTACAGCATATTATATTTATACCAATTGATATATGAGTGCAAGTGTGTATCCAGGACCCCTATGGAAAGCAGCCTGAGTGCTGATCAGGGCTACCCTGTATAAATATATTGTATATTGTATAAATAAATAAACAAATAAATGTTTTTGGTTACTCTCAATGGTAATAAAAAACAACTTGGAAGAGAATTGTACATGAGCTTCATCAATAAATATTCACCAAGTACACAACTTTCCTTAGCATGGGTTAGTACCCAACATATACCAAGGAAAGCTGTTGACTGTCTAACATCAAGGGGGGAAGGGTAAATTAGGAAAGGTTTAGTATGATGGCTTCAAAGTCTTATGCACAAAACAAGGTTGGAAAATACCACTCATAGATTAATTATCCTGAACGGTCTACTTTTTTCCTTTACTTGATTTTGACTCTTTAAGTGCCAATTTTTGGACTGAGTCAACAGCATTGGGTGCATATTGTGCCCAATGCGAACTGAGAAAAGCTGCTGTCCTGGGATATTCTGTCTGACACTATAGGCATGCTGGTACTTGAATGAAAGGTATTTTTATGAGGAATACAAATCTGAGATCCTAATGATAATTCAGACTAGTTTCACTTTAGTAGATCAATTTCAGACGTGATTGTCACTGAAAGAGTTAAACTGCAACACAAATTTAATGCCATTGGCATTATTTTTTCAGACTGAAGTCTGTATGGCGGCTGAGGCATCACTTGCTGGGTGATAAAAAAAAACACAGACCATCTCTACCAACAAAGTACAAAATCATTTAAACCTGTAAAACAAGATAAAAAATATCATTATATATGGCTCCGCCTTGTTTCCCAATTGAGTTGTAATAAAATATGTTTAAACCAAATATCATTAAACTGGACCTGACTATCGAGTTTCACTGAAAGATACAGAAAGAATTAAATTATCATGGGTAGGAAGCTTTCAACAGGGCTGTACATCCCTTATGAACATTTGGTAAAGCTCCAGACAATCCCTCTTGCAACATTGCAGCAACAACCTCCCCTTCAGAATACTCAGATGGCCTCTAAATAAATACACTTACAGATTAATTTTAAAAAATAAGGGCAAAACAAAAATCATTGGAAGTAGTTTTCCACCTGGTCCATCTTTGATACAGATTTTGTGCAATTTCGGGTAGCAGCAGTAAATGTGTTTGGAGACATTGCAGTACATGTACCATTATCAGGCTTTATGTGCAGACAGGGCAGTTTGGTTAAGACCAGGTTATCCAGTATAAAATTCATCATCTTTACCTTGCATTTTTTGCTTCCATACTAGCTTTTAAAACAAACTTCCTTGAACTTTTATTACGCATGAATTTTGTGATGACACTGCACCGGACATTCAACCCTAATATCTGTACTCAGTATTACATATTGTTCTGCTCTTGTTTTCGTACAGTTCCCTTTTTTTAAATGTCCCAGTTCACATAATCTAGCCACACGAGAAACAAGATTTTATTTTTTTTATCTGTTATAAGCATGTGCTTGGTATTATTTGTGATACATGTATGTTTCACTATAAAAACAAAGTCAGAACATGATCTGTCAGCAGAAAAAATAACTTGCATGCCTCAGCCGTATTCATGCCAGTACATCAGCATCTATATTTATTTTTCCCCTTAATCATGGTGCAACAGTCCCTCTTTTGAAAGACCACTCCATTCAGAGAACACTGGCCATTGGAGACAGCATTCACTAGGCTACTAAATCTCTCTTTCATGTGAATCTACCTCCAATGAGAGACCGTCTGTTTTTATGTTTTTAAGGGTTAAGACCTGCACTAGGGGTGGTCTCTCAAGGGACTATAGTACATATTTGTCTCAATACCTACTTCAGAGTTTTTGTGACAGTCCCTACTTCAGTGGTAGTGAAACCTGTCTTGACAGACCACTCCTGGGAATTACTAAACTGTGGTCTCTCAAGACAGGTGGTCTCTCCTAGGAGGCGTAAAACAAGATGAAAAGTATTGAGCAAAGTATCTCCAAATGGAGGTTTTTCAAGAGAGGTGGGCTCTGTTTGGAGGGATCTTTGATGACAAGTTTCAGTGTGTCTGTTATGTGGTCACTGCCAGGAGAGACTTGCATACCTTTTGGAGCCAATTTTTTGGACCAGTGGATATAAAGTTTTTGTTCTTTAACTACAGATAAATTTACCAGCTTTATATCATGAATATTCATGCTGGTGCTTGCATATATTTAGTTCATCTTTTATGGAAAAGTCATCACCAGTGCATTCTGTCATGATGTCACTAATAAATTGTCAGGACATCATTAGTAGGTTATCATTAGTAGGTTCTGTCATGACATCATTAGTATTAGTGTGTTGTCATTAGTAGGTTGTCATGACATCATTAGTATTAGTAGGTTGTCATTTGTAGGATGTCATGACATCACCAGTAAATTCACTTGTGACATTGCTGGTATATTCTCATAGTATCAGATGACAACTCAACTAGGTTTTCTTCGTTCTGTCATATCACCAGCAGATTCTCTTATGATATCAAAAGTAGTCCAGTGGTGACATCACTGATAAGTTCCCTCATATCACCAGATGGTTCCTTAATGACACCAGCAGTAGATTCTCTCATGACATCACTACTAGTAGGCTCTCTCACGACACTACACCTCATGTAGTAGGTCCTACACATAACTAGGTTTTCTAATGACACCACTAGAAGGTTCTCTAATGGCACTACTAGTAGGTTCTCTCATGACACCATCAGTAGGTTCTCTCACATTCAATACCTGTGAGTTCTCTCATGACAATACTAATAGGTTCCTTCACAACATCACCAGTAGGTTTTCATGACACTGCAAGTACGTTCTCTCATGACATCATCAGTAGTTTTTGTTATGACATACTGTATATGTATTTTGCACAAGGGTCTCCCATGAAGCGAGGGGGAGGCAGGATCCATCATGATGGGAATCTGCCCACATCTGGACAACTGTAACCTGGCAACAATTATCTGTTTCTCTTCATACCATCAATAATAATGTACCTGTACCATGTTCTGAAATAAGAAACTATTTTACCTATGCTTTGGCAAGTCTCGAAGATATGACACCACTGTATACGAACAGTAAAATCAGGCTTTTGCCTCTTTTATTGCCAATTCCGACAAAAGTCTATACCCTCTGAACTGATATAATGATACTAGATTCACAATGTCTCAAAAATGATGTTTCATTTAAGTACCACCATGCCTAAAGTTGCAAAGAATCTACAAATGGTCTGGGTCAACACTTGGCACTAAGAGTGAAGACCACTCCCATATACCAACTATCTACTGAGTCCTATTATGGCTTCTATTTAATATTCCATACCAAGGGCACACCTTTTCTGAATTTTTTCCCCGCAATCTTTTGTGTGGTTTGTGAGATCCCACTGTCTTTTGATTGTCTATAATGTGTATATATATATATATATATGTATGTATGTATGTATGTGTGCGTGTGTGAGTGTGTGTGTGTTATGGTAGCAAATGAACAGCTGTTAATGATAAAACCCAATCAAAAGAATGAAAGGCAAAATGCCACCAAATAAATTAGAAGGCAATTAGACATTGCTGGACCCATGATCCCCTCACCTCACTCATAACCTTGCTAATCACAGGTGTCATTTTCGAATGACTGTAGTCAATGAAAGTAGGCAATCATCATGACCCAGATACTTATGTGGTAAAGTTAAATTGATGGCCAAAGGTATTTAACAGAAATGACAATTTTTGGACAGACACATTTTGATTCCTAAACAGCCTATGGGACAGTGAAAGTCTTACAATGATCAAGCCTTATATGGCACCAGATCCTGACACATGGATGTCAATTCTTGTGTTCAACACACAACACCTTAAATTTTGCTGATCATTGCATTTCCACAAAAAATGGCCAAGTTTTAGTGAATTTTACACCCCAATTGTCAACTTAACTGTTAAGTGATCACTTTTAAATGTTCGTAAAGTACTAAAAATCTTCAGTGTATTCTTTTGAAAGTCATGCTAATGTTAAACCAGCCTAATGACTTTCCCGGTTTTATCATGTTGCATACAAAAGTTCAATGACTGTATTCCTCCCAACAAGCCCCCCACCCCCTCTGTATAATCTGAACAATTGAAAAAAAGGTTCTTTCTTTCTTTCCCAGTATTTAACATGCAACATGTATAATGTTAAAAGTAGGGTTCTCAGCTCAAGGCATTGAATTTCAGGAGGCGCCCCCGATGCTCACCAGGAGGAATATGGTAAGCTAGTGCACCTTTGCCTAATAATCAGATGTGAATGCGATGGATACCTCTGTCTGCTTAGTTCAATTTTATCCCCACTGATTGCTCGAAATATTGCAAGTGAGGCATCTAGACCTAGCATACAGTGGTACAGTGCTACGAGAACCCACATATCTTTTTAGACCACCCTTTAATGACACAAGAGTCTACTTCTCTAATAAAATCACCTGTATCTTAAGACCACCTCCAATATATGGCCACTTTTTGTTGGCAGTAGGGGATGGTCTTGAAGAGCAGGTACCACTGTATTAAGTATGTAACATCATTGTCTCTCTCATGGGCACTGTAATTTTCAGATACAACTTGTTGACTCCAAGATTAGCTTAGCAAGGCACCCCTTTTCATTATAATTTTTGATGCCAAAATATCAAAGCAAATGATTTTTTTTTTTTTTTTGAATAATTTCCCAGTTTACAGTAAATCATGCAGACAACAACACAAACATGATAAGGATCTGTCTTGGCATAGAGTCTGATGTATCAACTATTTTCAGTATTTTCTCTGTTACCTTTAACCACTGTCACCCCAGTCCGTCACTTGGCAAATGCCTTACAAGTTTCAAAACATGTTCTATCCTGTAAATGTTTTATGACCTTTAAGAAATTAAGATTTTCTTGCCCTCAGATTAAAAACAATTGGTCTTATGCCCCCCCCCCCCAAAAAAAAAAAGTTACTGTGAGTCTGACTGGGGACAGAGAGGGTTAAACTGGTGTCTGGTTGAGCCACTGAGAGGGGAGTTCAACTCAGTACTGGGGGTCAGCCAAAGGTCACCCAAATATGGGGTCATTAGTCATGTGATGGAGGTCAACCAGCATTGTAGTACAGCACTTGCAGGACAGGATGTGGACTTCCAATTTGAATCTTACATGTACCATGAATGGCTTGATTGATCAGGAATTATAAGTTTGTCTACGCTAGGTTGGAGCCTGACTTCACAGTCTTCCTCTGCATGCACCACACCCAAAGCAGACCCCAATAGCCTTCCTTAACAGGATTTGTGTGCCCAAAGTAACTCAAGAAAGTTGTTGCCATGGACTATTCTGTGGGACTACAGCCAAACTCTTACTCGAGTGAATGGTCTTTTTATGAATATGAATGTGGAATCATGATAGAACCAATGGGCATGACTTTTGTCATGTCAATGAAAGAAACGCTTTTACAGAAATAATCTTCTCCCTCGGCTTAATGTGAAAAGAAAGTACAACCTTCCATTATGCTCTTAGTCAGTCTGCTACTTAACCTTTTCCCCCTGGAATAAAGACTGAATGTCAGATTGAGACAATGGCCTTCCTTACTAGGCCTCATCTACATTTCTCATTACTATTGAAATCCATCAAAAACACTAAGAATATCTACAATATTTGACGATCTGAGGTCTTCGCTGCATGGGCCATGGGAAAATTCAGAGTGGGAGCCCGGGAAACCACGGCTCCTGCCTCCCTTTTTACTGGAGAAATTGTGTTTTCAAGTGAAAAACTACAAACACATTTTACATTTTAGGTTTGTGCAAGGCCTTGCCGCTAAAACTCTTACAAAAGATCTGGCTGTCACACTTTCAGGAATTTGAGAATCCACCTCTGGCCACTTTCAGGGGAAGGGTCACGACACCTTCTGAGGCACAAACTTAATTTTCAGGATTTAAAGCCTGGAAGTCCTTCACGGTAAGTACATTACAAAAGAAACTGACTTCACCATCACCAGAAATTGGTTAATGGACTCTGAGCATTGTCACGGAGGTCTTAATCATAAGTTGTAGGCTACATGGCTTCAATTTAACCTCATTTTTAATTCTTGTTACTCTTAATTCTCTCAAGACTTTAATGTATGCTCGTTAACATGGCTTCTCAAGAATTTTTTTGTTCTTATGAAACATTTTAATGACAGTGCTTGTAGTATCCAAATCTTCAATTGGTCAAATTAACTGGACCTGGTCATTTGAGTAATGGGTGAAAATGCTCTTGTGACACTTGGGCCCATTCACCGAAAAATTCATCATTATTTTTTTTACAAGCTGACACTAAGAAACCTGACATTTTCACAGTTAACTCATTCCATACTATGGTGACAGGCAGTGCCAGAACCACTGACTTAAGAATATAGGCATGTTGGTACTTGAACGAAAGCTCTTTTCATGAAGAAGTTAAATATGAAATTGTCGTCTTAAATCTAGGTAAATATATGGAAAAATCAGGGACTCGTATGGAATGAGTTAAAAATAGCCAGGTCAACGTGATACAACTTGCACCATTGAAAATTGGCCTATTCTCCTCACCCTCGGTTCTACTTTTACCTTTCTCACAAAAACATCACACTTATCATTTTTCATTCAAAAAGAAAAAAGGGAAAAAAAAGAAAAGAGAAAAGAAAAGAAAAGAGAGAAAGTACCAGCAGGGTGTCACAACTTTCTACATAAATATGAAGGAGTTCTATATGACAATGATTGTTTGGAACCACGGGTGCAGCAGTGCTGACTTTCCACTGGAGCATGACATTGCATTTTCAGCATCAAATACAACATTCCTTGCGTCTATATTAAATGTATTTTCATTTCTGTTTGCATTGCAAGTGAGCGAAGAAGTTCACCTTTTTCCCTGGCCCAGTGAACTAGCAGAATGGATCACTACTTGTGCATGAAATCCATGTTTCAGTACTCTATCATTCAACAAACACCTCACCAGAACAAATTACTGCCCTACACCTATCGTGGGATGACTTTAACCCATTTGGTATCAACAAACCCTCGCCCAATGTCTATTGGGGGATGATGTTTACCCATTTCATACCAACAAATCATTGTCTTATAAATGCTATTGTGGGATAGCATTCCCTTTTGATATCAACAAACCATGGTTCTATGCCCATTGTGGGATGATTCTAACCCACCGGACACCAACAAATCATGGCCTTATGCCTATTGTGGGCTGGCATTCCGTTTTTAGTCTTTAACCCATTTCATACCCCCAAAATCATGGCCCTATGCCTATTTTGGGCTGGTATTCCGTTTTTAGTCTTAAACACATTTCATACCAACAAAATTATGGCCCTATGTCTTTTGTGGGATAGCATTCCCTTTCCAGACTTTAACCATGGGGTGAGTCAGCAGACCCCTTTCTGCACCCTTTTAGCGGGGCGGCCCACCCCGCCCCTCTTCAGTAGCACCCCTTTGCCCTCTTTGAAATTTCTCCAGCACCCTGCCCCTATTTATCAGCTGAATTAAAGGATATGTGGTACTGTATCCTCTTTTTGGTAAATTTTTGCATTAAAACCTCTCAAAAAAACAGAGCCAGTTGTTACTTCTACCAAATGAATAATCAGAAGTAGTAATAGCCCAATAAGATTTATACTATTTGTTGTTACACACCTGTAGGCTTAAGGCATAGCTGCCCTTTTTCAGTGAGCTTTAAGCTAAAAAGAGCCCTTTTCACATATATTCTGCTGGAATAGTGCCCTTTTTAAATGATCTACGTTGCCCCTATCAAATTCTAACAAAGGGTCTGGTTGGGGCCACTGGTTTCTGCATTACCTGAAGGGCAGTTAGTGTACAGCATGCCAGACAATGTCAAAACCACTGACCTGGTATTTGAACAGGCAGGACTTACCAGGCAAGGCAAGAACCACTGACTGACATTAGACTGGGTAGGAATTTTTATGCAATGCCAAAACCCTTTAACAAGAGTTAGCCTGGGTTTGTTGATAATTGGCTTAAATCTCTTTCTACGAGGCATCCGGATATACTAAAAATAAGCTAAAAGACGATTCTAGAGCCTAAAATAGCTAGAGGCTTGTCCGACTAGTTTCAGTGTCTCTGCACCTCATCAGGGACTGTTGAAAAAGCTGCGTGTGCTTGTTTATATATGGAGTGGTAGCCACTTTTGTTGTTACGTAAAACACATGCTATTGTTTATGTCGCGAGGTGACTAAATGTAAATATCCTTGGTGGATATGACGTTTTTTCCAAAAGACTCTCTTTTGAAAATATAGGAATTTCCAAATAAGGAAAACCTACTTAGATGGCTGGAGAGGTCAGCCGGTCCGTTTGTCAGGCTTATGGTAATTGGAATAAATTATGTAATTATTCCAATGCCCTGGATAGGGACAATAGAAATGAAGAATTCACTTCAGTAAGTATAGAGTTTGCAGCTTTTCCAGTGTTTAACACTATGTGTGTTAAAAGCATGGTGATAGCATGGGGAGATGAGCTTAGACAATAATTTTTTTTTTTTTATCCGGATATACTAGTCTAATAATAATTCCGCTCACAAAGTGTGTGTGCCAGAGACTCCAACTCTTCTGTTTTGGGCGGGAGATCTCCTGTGTATTTTTATTAAATTTTCCAATTCTCCCGCTTAGCATTCCTTTTCTCCTGCTCAATCCAACAAGAGGGCTGTATGAACAGCCCGTGCCTCAGCTGATCTTGACATTCATCACACTTGCAGCTCTATGAACTTGGGAAAGGATCAAGGACACCATGTTCTGAGTAAGTCTGACCTTTATAGAAGAACACTTACATGTGCAACATCAAAGTTCAAGTAGTTCTCAAGTTATAATGAAGAGTAAAATTCATGTATGTTGCACTGTGACCCCACAAATGAGGTCAAGATCATTCATGTACTGTCTCAGCATGACCTTCATACAGAATAATTAACATGTGTATCTAACTCAAAACAGGTCTCAAGTTATCAAGTAAACAGTAAATTTCGTGTCAGTTGTCCTGTGAATTAGCATTAGAATGCCCATTGACTTACATAGTAATTAATAGGAAAGCTGCATCGAACGATAAGAACCCGAATTGAAAATCCTTAAAAATCAGGAATCCAAAGCAGTGCCACCTAGTAAACAACTGTTTGACCCTTCCACAACAACATATCCATCACATTTCAGCTTAATCTGAGGGATGGTTCTGAGAACAAGTGAAAAATAGCAAAACCATACAAAAAATTCATAAAAAAATTGCAGCGCCACCTGGTGAACAAATTGGGAACTAGGTGTCCCCAGGAGAGTCTGTGTACAATATCAAAGCAATTGGGTGAGTGGTTTCAGAGGAGAAGAATTTTGAAGGTTTGCCCCCCCAAAAAAAACAAAAAGAATCATAAAAAATCCAAAAATCAATAGAGCGTGACCATTTGAATACACTTGGTAGAAATCCACCTAAGGCACATCCCCACCAAGTTTGAAGTAAATCTGGCCAATATTATCAAAGTTATAGCCATTACAAGAAATTCCCATCTTAAACTGTCCTATTAAAACTTTTGTAGAGATTTTTGAAAAAAAATCATAAAAAAATCCAAAATTCATTGGAACATGACCATTGGAACAAACCTGGTAGACACCCACCCAAGGTACATTGCCACCAAGTTTGAAGTAAATCTGGATGACGGTTTTGGAGAAGTCGAAAATGTAAATTAGCATTAGAATGCCCATTGACTTACATGGTAATCAATAGGAAAGGTGCATTTACCCCAAAGAAGCCGAATTGAAAAAATCATCAAAAATCAGGAATCTGCAGCATTCCCACATAGTGAACAACTTTGTTTGGCCCTTCCATAAGGAACATATCCACCACGTGTAAGCTTAATCTGAGTGACGGTTCTGGAGAAGAAGTCGAAAATAGTTATAAAACACAAAAATTCGTAAAAAAATAGAAAAAAAACCTGCAGTGCCACCTGGTGAACAAATCAAGAACTAGAAGTCCAAGGGAGTGTTCCTGTGTGATATCAAAGCAATTGGGTGAGCGGTTTCGGAGAAGATTTTTTAAGATTTACCCAAAAAAGAACAAAAAAATTCATTAAAAATCCAAAAATCACTGGACCGTGACCACTTGAACAAATTTGGTAGAGAACCACCCAAGGCACATCTCCACCAAGTTTGAAGTGGATCTGGATGACGGTTTTTGAGAAGAAGTCGAAAGTGTGAATTGTGAACAGACAATCCATTGACTTCCATGGTAATCAATAGGAAAGCTGCATTAACCGATAAGTACCCGAATTGAAACAAGAGGGCTGTGTGAACAGCCCGTGCCTCAGCTGATCTTGACATTCATCACACTTGCAGCTCTATGAACTTGGGAAAGGATCAAGGACACCATGTTCTGAGTAAGTCTGACCTTTATAGAAGAACACTTACATGTACAACATCAAAGTTCAAGTAGTTCTCAAGTTATAATGAAGAGTAAAATTCATGTATGTTGCACTGTGACCCCACAAACGAGGTCAAAGTCATTCATGTACTGTCTCAGCATGACCTTCATACAGAATAATTAACATGTGTAGCTAACTCAAAACAGATCTCAAGTTATCAAATAAACAGTAAATTTCGTGTCAGTTGTCCTGTGAATTAGCATTAGAATGCCCATCGACTTACATAGTAATCAATAGGAAAGCTCCACTGACTGGTAAGTACCGTAATTGAAAATCCTTAAAAATCAGGAATCCAAAGCAGTGCCACCTAGTAAACAACTGTTTGACCCTTCCACAACAACATATCCATCACATTTCAGCTTAATCTGAGGGACAGTTCTGAAAACAAGTGAAAAATAGCAAAACCATACAAAAAATTGCAGCGCCACCTGGTGAACAAATTGGGAACTAGGTGTCCCTGGGAGTGTCTATGAACGATATCAAAGCAATTGGGTGAGCGGTTTCAGAGGAGAAGAATTTTGAAGGTTTGCCCCAAAAAAGAACAAACAAATTCATAAAAAATCCAAAAATCAATAGAGCATGACCATTTGAACACACTTGATAGAGATCCAACCAAGGCACATCCCCACCAAGTTTGAAGTAAATCTGGTCAATATTATTAAAGTTATGACCATGACAAGAAATTCCCATGTTAAACTGTCCTATTAAAACTTTTGTAGAGATTTCTGAAAAAAAAATCATAAAAAAATCCAAATTCATTAGAACATGACCATTGGAACAAACCTGGCAGACACCCACCCAATGTACATTGCCACCAAGTTTGAAGCAAATCTGGATGATGGTTTTGGAGAAAAAGTCGAAAATGTAAATTAGCATTAGAATGCCCATTGACTTAAATGGTAATCAATAGTAAAGGTGCATTCAAAAAAAATATAAAAATCAATGGAGCGTGACCATTTGAACAACTTGGTAGAGATCCACTCAAGGTGTATCCCCACCAAGTTTGAAGTCAATCTGGATGACGGTTTTGGAGAAGAAGTCGAAAATGTGAATTAGCATTAGAATGCTCATTGACTTCCATAGTAATCAATAGGAAAGCTGCATTGACCGACAAGTACCAGAATTGAAAAAATCGTTAAAAATCAGGAATCCGCAGCATTCCCACATAGTGAACAACTTTGTTTGACCCTTCTACAAGGAACATATCCACCATGTTTCAGCTTAATCTGAGTGACGGTTCTGGAGAAGAAGTCGAAAATAGCTATAACACACAAAAATTCATAAAGAATTAGGAAAATATCGCAGTGCCACCTGGTGAACAAATTAAGAACTAGGAGTCCCAGGAAGTGTTCCTGTGTGATATCAAAGCAATTGGGTAAGCGGTTTCAGAGAAGTAGAATTTTTTAAGATTTACCCAAAAAAGAACAAAAAAAATCATTAAAAATCCAAAAATCACTGGACCATGACCAATTGAACAAACTTGGTAGAGACCCACCCAAGGCACATCTCCACCAAGTTTACAGTGAATCTGGCTGACGGTTTTTGAGAAGAAGTCGAAAATGTGAATTGTGGACAACGGACGGACGACGGACGGACGGACGACGGACAACGGACCCTCAAAAAACCTCAGCTGACTGACAAGTCAGCTGAGGTGAAAATCGTTAAAAATCAGGAATCTGCAGCATTCCCATATAGTGAACAACTTTGTTTGACCCTTCTACAAGGAACATATCCATTATGTTTCAGCTTAATCTGAGTAACGGTTCTGGAGAACAAGTCGAAAATAGCTATAACACACAAAAATTCATAAAAAATAAGAATAAAATTGCAGCACCACCTGGTGAACAAATTAAGAACTAGGAGTCCAAGGGAGTGTTCCTGTGTGATATCAAAGCAATTGGGTGAGCAGTTTCGGAGAAGAAGATTTTTTAAGATTTACACAAAAAAAGAACAAAAAAAATCATAAACAAGAGGGCTGTGTGAACAGCCCGTGCCTCAGCTGACCTTGACATTCATCACGCTTTCAGCTCTATGAACTTGGGAAAGGATCAAGGACACCATGTTCTGAGTAAGTCTGACCTTTATAGAAGAACACCTACATGTGCAACATCAAAGTTCAAGTAATTCTCAAGTTATAATGAAGAGTAAAATTCATGTATGTTGCACTGTGACCCCACAAACAAGGTCAAGATCATTCATGTACTGTCTCAGCATGACCTTCATACACAAAAATTAACATGTGTAGCTAACTCAAAACAGATCTCAAGTTATCAAGGAAACAGTAAATTTCGTGTCAGTTGTCCAGTGAATTAGCATTAGAATGCCCATTGACTTACATAGTAATCAATAGGAAAGCTGCATTGAACGATAAGTACCCAAATTGAAAATCCTTAAAAATCAGGAATCCAAAGCAGTGCCACCTAGTAAACAACTGTTTGACCCTTCCACAACAATATATCCATCACATTTCAGCTTAATCTGAGGGATGGTTCTGAGAACAAGTGAAAAATAGCAAAACAATACAAAAAATTCATTAAAAAAAATTGCAGTGCCACCTGGTGAACAAATTGGGAACTAGGTGTCCCCGGGTGTGTCCATGTACGATATCAAAGCAATTGGGTGAGCGTTTTCAGAGGAGAATAATTTTGAAGGTTTGCCCACCCACCCCCCCCCCCCAAAAAAAAAATTCCATTACAAGAAATTCCCATGTTCAGTTTTCCTATTAAAACTTTTGTAGAGATTTTTGAAAAAAATCATAAAAAAATCCAAATTCATTGGAACATGACCATTGGAACAAACCTGGTAGACACCCACCCAAGGTACATTGCCACCAAGTTTGAAGTAAATCTGGATGACGGTTTTGGAGAAGTCGAAAATGTAAATTAGCATTAGAATGCCCATTGACTTACATGGTAATCAATAGGAAAGGTGCATTTACCCCAAAGAAGCCGAATTGAAAAAATCATCAAAAATCAGGAATCTGCAGCATTCCCACATAGTGAACAACTTTGTTTGGCCCTTCCATAAGGAACATATCCACCACGTGTAAGCTTAATCTGAGTGATGGTTCTGGAGAAGTTGAAAATATCTATAACACACAAAAATTCATTAAAAAAATTAGAAAAAAACTGCAGTGCCACCTGGTGAACAAATTAGCAACAAGGAGTCCCTAGATGTCTTCCTGTGTAATATCAAAGCATTTGGGTAAGCAGTTTCTTGGAAGAAGATTTTTTAAGATTTGTCCAAAAAAACCAACAAAAAAATTCATTAAAAATCCAAAAATCACTGGAGCATGATCACGTGAACAAAATTGGTAGAAACCTACCCAATGTACATTGCCACCAAGTTTGAAGTTAATCTGGATGACGGTTTTGGAGAAGTAAAAAAAGTGAATTAGCATTAGAATGCTCATTGACTTCCATAGTAATCAATAGGAAAGCTGCATTGACCGATAAGAACCCGAATTGAAAAAATCGTTAAAAATCAGGATTCCGCAGCATTCCCACATAGTGAACAACTTTGTTTGACCCTTCTACAAGGAACATATCCACCATGTTTCAGCTTAATCTGAGTGATGGTTCTGGACAAGGAGTCGAAAATGTCTATAACACACAAAAATTCATAAAAAATTAGGAAAAAATTGCAGCGCCACCTGGTGAACAAATTAAGAACTAGGAGTCCCAGGGAGTGTTCCTGTGTGATATCAAAGCAATTGGGTGAGCGGTTTCGGAGAAGAAGATTTTTTAAGATTTACCCAAAAAAGAACAAAAAAATTCATTAAAAATCCAAAAATCACTGGACCGTGACCATTTGAACAAATTGGTAGAGACCCACCCAAGGCACATCTCCACCAAGTTTGAAGTGAATCTGGCTGACGGTTTTTGGGAAGAAGTCGAAAATGTGAATTGTGGACGATGGCCGGACGACGGACGGACGGACGACGGACGGACGGATGACGGACGGACGACAGACCCTCAAAAAAACCTCAGCTGACTGACAAGTCAGCTGAGGTAAAAATGAAGTGTCCAAAAATTAATCTGACATGTTTTCTCAAAATAAGTGTCAATCACTATCCATA